>VMDR010018573.1:0-19055 GCA_007922815.1 Macrotus californicus
TTTTATGAAACTTTTTTTTAAAAAATCTTACTTTTTAAAAAAATCTGAGAGTCGCTCTGCCTGTGTGAATCCTGGCTTTGCCACTTCATAGTTGTTTGACCTTGGGCAAGTGGACTCCTCTGTGCTTCAGTTTCCTCAACTATAAATTAAGGATAATAATAGTGCCTACTTTACAAGGTCATTGTGATTATATAAGTTAATGTGAGTGAGGGCTTATAACAATATTTGCAACTATTATTAAGTTTAGATTAATACTATGAAACAGGCACTTTGACATACACTGTCTCGTTGAATCCGCAGAATCACTCTGTGAGCTAATATTCATTATTATTTTTGCAGATGGAGAGGCACAAACTCAAGAAAGTTAAATATTCTTCTAAGGACAGTAAAAGCCAGGGAAGGGTTCAAGCCCAGTTGTGTTTGCTGCAGGCCTAGAAAGCTAAGGAAACACGGCTCTCAATGTTCTCAAGAATGAAGAACATTTGTACACGTAGACAAAGGAGGCAATTATCTACTTACTTCATCACTACAAGGTCTTTAATACCACTGCTATCACTTCATTCTATGGGTTAAGCATTGCCCTGTCCAGATTCTTGGAAGTATTAGTATCTCAGCATGAATGATTTTTATCATATTGATTAATACCGATAGGAATGCTTGAAAGCAGGAATTCCCAAAGGGGGAAACATTTTCTTTACATCAACTCTTCAATAATGTAACTCATTCAGAGAGCCTGATTTAACCTGGTTTCTCCCTCTTGATTTGGAAACAGCAATTTGGGGGGACCTGGACCAGGCCCAGTGTTCAAATCCAAGCTTTGCCACTTCCTATCTGTATGACCTTGGGCAAATTGCTGAGCCTTTTTCCTTATCTGTAAAATGAGGACAACCATTTCTACTTTAGAAAATTGTAAGTATTAGACAAAGATGCACAAAGGGGTTTAGAGCCGTTCTTGGCACATGACAACTGCTTGAACAATGGTAGCTATTTTCTTCTAACTTCTGTTGGCTCCAGTGCATGGGAACCTCTAGCCTTGTGTCCTAACAAAAGGAGCTTTATTAGCTACTAAAGTGGGGTGAAATAACAACAATAATAATAACCAGAAGCATAACCTTAAGATTTGTATATCTTTAAGTTTTCAGTAAAGTGTTCATAAATAGTTCGGGTCTTGCACAATTAAGATAGAAAAAATAGATTATTATTCTTATTCTCACTTTAGATATGGAGAACCTGAGGTCCTTTGAAAAACAGGTTTAGTGACTTATTCAAGGTCAGGTTCATTGAGCAACAGAGCAGATGACACCAGGTTTTCCCCTCAACCAAATTAACTCTAAAGACTTTAGATAGAACCTCAAAGTTGTTTTGTTTCTCTGCTTGTTGCCTTTGCATCTCAGGTACTTTTTCATCCTCTGTCAATGGCCCTTCCCTTTTGTTTCCTTAATAAAACTATGTTGTCTTTTCTATTTTCAGGGAAAATATGAGCAAACTAATGTTTCAGTATTTTTTTTAATATTTATTTCTTTATTTTTAGACAGAGGGAAGGGAGGGAGAGAAACATCAAGGTGTAATTGCCTCTCGCACGCCCCCTACTTGGGAACTGGCCCACAACCTAAGCATGTGCCCTGACCAGGAATTGAACTTGAAACCCTTTGCTTCACAGGCCAGCCCTCAATCCACTGAGCCACACCAGCCAGGGCTTTCAAGTAATTTTTTTATGTTCAACATAATGTACAACCATGAATATGGTTTAATCATTGTCATCCATTTCTTGATCATTTTGAAGTCCTGGAGAGATAGTGTGTACACCATATGTACAAAAGTATCTCTCAGTAGTATACAAATAGCAAGAACGTCCAGGAAGAAAATTGCCTGTGACTTTTAGTAGATAAAATTGAGTAGCAGAAAATTACTAAAAAATAAAGGTTTTTCTATTCCCATTAGGCGCTTTCCTTTTTCACTTTCACCTGTTTTCACATTATTTCCTTTGTACATTTTACTCTCTGAACACCAGAAGGGGAAGAAAATCAGCCTGCACCTTGAGTTGCTTTACTTTCGTAATTTAAAGCACAATCTTAAATTCCTTAAACATTATCTAGACTTTAAACAGGTGTTCAATTGTCCTATTAATAGCATCTGGGGCTTGTTATATGGTTTTTCTTTTTGGCATGTGGAATCACATTGCAATGAGACAGAAGTAACGGCACGATCTTTTCCTTCCTTTAAAAATTTGTTTTGGAGGTGAGGTCAAGAGGTAGTGATAAGTAAATCACAGAGGAAATAGCCAGCAAAAAAGATTTTTTAAATGATCAGTTATGTAGAGGGAAAGGCGTACAGACCGCATGCTATATTAAGATCATTTTCTTTCCCCCATTAGTAATGCCTCAATGAAATTAAATAAGCAGATGTTGGCCTCTGTGCTAGGTGGGCTTCATGACTGCCCTTCTATTTTAATAGGTCTCACTTTAATCTACTACCCAACATTTATCAAACATTTGGAAGCACCCTCTATCAGTGCTGCATAACCCAGCTCTGTGATTTACTGTCTCATTCTTTCAGCTCCTGTTTGCCTCTTGTTTGGCTCTCATGTGAGGTAGCAGAGATCACCTTAGGAGCTGTGTGTAGTCCTTCCAGCTTCCATTCATGCTGTCTGTCTACCCTGCTCCCTTTCCTCACAGACCTGCAAGATGTGTTCCTGCTCACCAACACTGAGATGATAATTGATTTACAGGAGCCCATTCTTCAGTTTCATTTAGGAGGTCACCTACCAGGTTTGCTGCTCACTGTCAAAGGGAATTCAATTAACACGCCATAAGTGTGGCAAACTCTCTAATGTTCAATATAGTTACCAGCTGTCTTGAAGTTTCTGGAACATCTAGTTCTTGGCTACCCAGAGAGGCCCAAGAATAATGGAAGGACTCTTCCAAGTTGTTTCTTTTTCCCCTCTTTTTCTCTCAAGTTCTTTATTTCACCAGCCTGATGAAAAATGGTTCAATTTGTGCATCTGAGAACCATACGTTAATATGATCAAAGGGAAAAGAGGCTGAGTTCATATTTAAAGCAAAAACAAACTCTGAGAACAATGTAATGAACACCACATTATTACCATATTGTGGACTAAACAGTGTGTCTGAACATTGGTCAACATGCTTCATGCTTTCTGTTTGCTGCCAAAAGCATTTTATAAATCTGTAGCTTTTCCTCACTCCCAAGGTTCTTTGCAAAGAACTAAGGTAATATACATTTGTAATATGTCCAATTGAATTTCAAGTAATATTATATTTGGAATACGTTCCCAACTTAAATATATACTCTCTCTATCCACGTCTGAGATTCTCAATGCCCCCTCATTGGATGTGGTTCAAACAACAGTCAGTGCATTCTACGTGAGGGTGAATGTAATACGGTCTCTTAAAACAAAAAAAAAGAAACATTAAACAAATAAGTTTTGACTCACTGAGTTCACTGAAACAGACACACCATATTTTGACAGTTCGTGTCTGGCAACATCTGGCATTGTATTTATACTAGAGAGTAGTTAAGACGCATTGTGAATTAGCTTAAAGAGGAGACTGCATTTGCTTCATTTGCTTGAGACATTTAGAAAAGCCATCATTTAAATTACTTTCTCAACAAAATTTGAGTTTAAAGAACAATATATTCACAGTATTTTCACCTTAATTTTAGGATTCATTTTCCATAGGTCTCAAGTCAAAAAATTTCATCTTGAGTCTAAGGTGCCAACACACCCACTTTTCAACAATACGACGTTTGCCCCAGTCCTGTGAGTTTTTGGTTAAACGGCCCTGGGACCGGAAAATGTGAGCTGTTGCAACTGCTTTAGCTGAAGAAAAAAAGACTGACTTTTTTCTTTCAAATTAAAAAAAAATGCGTTTACAAATTTGTTTCTCTTTTTGGTTTTCCTCCTGCACCATTTGAGAGTAAGTTGCAAAAATTCTAATTCCTCACCCCTAAATATCTCAGTGTGCATTTCCAAAGAACAAACACAGCATCACATGTAACAATAACAATTATCAAATTCAGGACATTTAACACTGACGCAATTCTAACAGCTCATGTAAAGTCCCTATTCAAATGTTGCTAGTTGGCCTAAATAGAAGAATGGTTAGGTCAGGGAAGGAGGTAATATCATCACGAGAATTGTGTGAATCTGAAAGGCTTCACCTTGTCTCAATTTACCCTCATTTAATTGAACAACAATAAAGCAATTTAAAAATAAAAATTAAAAAAAAAATAAAATGCTCCCCATAGTATGATGTCCTGAACAGCTGACACTCTTTCTCTTTTTCAGTTTCTTTCACCCCCTATCCCATAAGCTAGAGTGATGTTCTATAGCAAGGAAAGGGGCAACTGCTGATTAAGTAAAGGTATCAGATAAAACCATTATTCTGCAAACCTTAATTTTATATATTTATCTTTTAAATTATTTTAGTTTTAATTGTAGGTATAATCACATAACATTAAATTTACCATTTGTGGTTAGCACTCTGGATTTTGAAAAACAACTTTAAAGTTAACCACACTGGTATTAAGAATTCGCTGAAATGGAGCAAATTAAGAACCATACGAAAAAAATAAAGAATGCAGATTTCTACTTGGATCAACAACAAAGAATAAATGCTTCAACTCCAAAGGACACCACTGCCTTTGCAATCACTTTCGTGTTTTTATTCAATGTTAAGGAGATGCACAGTGTAAATTCTGATGTTAGTTAGGGTCGAAGCCCCAAGCAATCCTGGCAGACACCTGATATGTTTGCACAATGCAGTGACATGCCAAAGGCGGGCATCACTGCCTCAGACATACCGTAAATGCAACTCACTGGAAAGGAAAATAAAAGGGCAGACTATCTAGATATTAAGTACGGCTCCTAAAATCTCCAAAGCCTCCAAGGCTCAATACTGTCTGGATTCTACCTCAAAGATTAGGATAAACGGGATTGTGGTAGGGAAACTGCTGAGCAGACATATCTTTAGGGCCTAGTCATGTTGGGAGGGTCTCTCAATGATTTATGGGCATAGCTGTAAGCCAAAGAGAAAAAATAAAATCGTAGCTTGGATGTATGTGTCCTTATGGGAGTTGCTTCTCCAGCCCCTTCTGCAGTAGTGCTTAAACGTGTGGTTGGTGAAGCCAAGATTGCCTGGGTACCAATCTCAGATCCACACTTTACTAGCTGTTTAGGGTTGAGAAAACCTCCGTGCCCCAGTTTCCTTGTCTACAAAATGGGAATAATAGCATATCCTTATCTCATAAAGCCATTGTGAAAATTAAATGAGAATTATTTGTGAAATGATCAGTGCCTGGCATAGAAAGAACCATGTGAGTAATTCTTAAATGACTGATGTTTTCTTATCTGAATTCTGTAATGTAAATGGTGATGTGATAGTTGTTAGAAATATGATAAATATACACTGGAGAATGCCAAGTAAAAGCACAAGCATGAGGTAGGTAAAGAAGTTAGCAAAAGGTTGCCTCTGTTTTGTGTGTTAGCTCCTTTACCAATCAATGGTGTGGGCCCTGCCTCTCTCTGAAGCTTTCCTGTGCCTCCACCTGGGTGACAATCAAAACAAAAGCAGAATCAACTGATCAAGAAACAAAGCTGCTGGAGACAGACTAGCATGGCAAGAATAGACGAACAGAAAATTCATTGGCCAAGAAGGGACTAGAGTATATGCCACTGGGCAGTTCAAGACCTTGGTCTTTAGAGCACCAGGCAGACTTTTTGCCCATTGCCTACTTCTGCCCCTATAAAGCCAGCCACCTCCGAACCTGTCCTGTCTCTTTGCTCTTGCCCTTCTTGCTAGTGAAATACTCGCCCCCTTTCTTCCATCAACAGTCCTCCAAGGCTCATTTTCTTTTCTTTTCTTTTCTTTTTTTAAGATTTTATTTATTTATTTTTTAGAGAGAGGGGAAGGGAGGGAGAAAGAGAGGGAGAGAAACATCAGTGTGTGGTTGTCTTTCACATGTCCCCTACTGGGGACCTGGCCCGCAACCCAGGCATGTGCCCTGACTAGGAACCAAACCAGTGACCCTTTGGTTCACAGTAAGGTCCATTTTCTTCACACAGCGTTCTCAGCTCCTCAAATTCATCAAAGCCACAACTGTAACATAATGAAATGCTAAAAAAAAAAAACTGAAGGGAGATAAAAAGTTTACACCTTTGCCACTGCCATTTTTCTAGCTGCTTCATCTTGGGAGAGTTACCTAATCTCTCTGAGGTTCAGTTTCTTCAGTTAAATAGGAATAAATATCCACTTGATCAGCATCTTATGGGAACTGAATGAGACAATGAATACACGATACAATATAGTTACACAATGAATGGTAGTTCTATATTTTTATTACAATGTATCCCTTCTCTGAAATCATGCTATTTCTACCCTTAGGACTGAACATTTCATATTTTGTATTTTAATTATTTGTGAAATCACTTACCTCACTTACTATGATCCCCTGATGACAATGACTACTTATATCTGCCTGAAAACTTTCTATTTGCAATTGGCAGAAATCTAGCTAAAACTGGGATTACCAATAAAGAAAATGTGTTCACAGCTGAAAACTCTAGGGAGATTCAGGAGTTCAAAAATACCACAAGGAGTTGGTCTCTATTTTTCTTTCTGTGTGTGTCTGTGTGATGGGGAGGGGTGGCATTTAGAAGCTCTATTCCTACATCTAAGCAGCTGGAAGTCCAGTGGAAATAAATGACCTCTTTTAAAATAGTTCCAGTAAACATTCTGCAGTTAATTCTTAGACCAATGTGCCCAATTCCTAAACCAAATGTCTATGGTTTAGGAGACAGTGATTCTGATTAGTCAAACCTGGGTCAAATGACACCCCTACTTATTGCAGAGTGATGTCAGTCCTACTGGACTCACATAGACTGAAAGTGAGAAAGGGATGTTTTCCCAGAGAAAAATGAACATGTATGACTCTAAAAGGAAGGAACAGGTGACGGGACAGAAAATCAATGATGCCATTTTTTTCTTTTTCTCTTTTTAGAAAGTTAATAATGACTTTTTTTTTTGGAGCCGGACCCTCTAGGCATCACAGCCATTATCCTCAGATTTCTGCATTCAGTTTCATCCTAAGTGGCCTTCAAGTTCACATACACCCTGAAGACAACCAGGGAGGGAAATATCCTAAAAGCAACTATCTTGAATATCAGATCACTTTCAGTTCCCTCAACTTTCCCTTCTGTCCAAAATGTAGCAACAGAGACCAGATTTATCCACCTACTTGAAACTGACCAAGGAAGAAAAACAAAAAGATAACAGTCTCTAAGATAGTGGTATCAGACAACAAAAGACGACGATTTCTGAGAAATAAAAAACAAATGAGATGAGCCTTGCAATTGCCCCAGGTTACTGTCTCCAGAGGTTTTCCAAGGCACAGAGCAAAGAAAGGGAACAGAAGGAAACAAAAGAAAACAAGAAAAGGGAGGCCAAGTGCGCTAGGGTTCACAATGGGAAATACCAGAGAGGAGAGAGCTACAGAGAAGGAACCTTGAAGAGTTGCAGATGGTATTTAGCTCATAACTCATCACTGAATTAATGTAAAGAAACTACTAGAGGAACAACTATTTAATAGGATCACAAAGAATAGTACTCACCTAGGGCTAGAATTTGTGCCTATTCCTACCAGTCATATATTGGAAAACCTCATAGTTTACAGGCAAACACCTACTCAGAAAGCATTTGCCTCAGTGGTGGGGAATAACGAGGTCTGAGTCTAGACTCCAGACTAAATGGTCTTGTCCTGCCTAACAAATCTTACAATGAAGACCAGGAATTATCAAACTCTTTCCAAGTAACTTAATTATAGACCAGAATAAAACCCAGTATTTATGGGAACACCAAAAATATATACTATCCAAAAATATATACTATCCAAAAATATAAAATTCACCTTTGATATCCAAACAAAAACTACCAGGCATGAAAATAAGGAAGGAAATGCATGCCATAACAAGAAATCTCAATCAGTGAAAAGTGATTCAGAACTGACACAGATGTTAAAATTAGCAAACAAGGATGTTAAAACAGCTATTGCAATTATATTCCATATGTTTAAAAGGCTAAGTGGAAACATAAAAGATAAAAAAAGTTAAACGTCTAAAATGAAAATTATAATGTTTGATTTTAAAATTCATTGGCAGTGATTAACAGCAAATTACAAAATTACACATCTCAGAAGAAAAAGTTAGTGAACTTGAAGGCATAGCAATACAAGCTATACAAAATTAAACACAAACAGAAACAAGAATTTAACTGAATGGAACCATCAGTGAGTACTCAAAGATGTTCAAGAGATCTAACATATGTATGTGTAGTTGAAGCACTCGAAAGAGGGGAGGCAGAAAAATATTTAAAGAAATAATGGCTGCGTCCTGGCAGGTGTGGCTCAGTGGATTGAGTGCCGGCCTGCGAACCAAAGGGTCGCTGGTTCGATTCCCAGTCAGGGCACATGCCAGGTTGCAGGCCAGGTCCCCACTAGGGGGCGTGTGAGAGGCAATCACTTGATGTTTCTCTCACAGGTTTCCTCTCTTTCTTCTTCCTCTGTCTAAAATTAAATAAATACAATCTTTTTAAAAGGTAATAGTGGCTGACAAGTTTCTATCTTTGGTGAAAATTGTAAACCCACAGATCTAAGAAGTTCCACAAACCCTAAGCACAAAGAACACAAACTAAACTGTACCAGAGCATATCTTAATCAAGCTGCTGAAACAAAACAAAAGAGTGATAAAGAGAAAATCAAAATCAGGCAAAGAGGGAAAAGACATCACATATAGAGGAACGAAGACAAAAATAGTAGCAACAATCAGAAACAATCTAAGCAGGAAGGCAGTGGAGCAACATTTTGAAAGTGTGGAAAGAAAATAAACTATCAAGAAAAATCCCATGCTTTCATTAATCAAATACAAACTGGAGTGTTTAACGTCATCCAAGCTTTGTCAGGAGGAGAAATAGAAAAAAGGCTGTTTTCCAAATGTTTGCTGAATATGCCAATAAGAAAAAGGGTCATTTTCATTTCATGCAGTCGTGGAAGCCAACTTAATTTTTTTATACTTTTAACTAGTGTACTATTACATTTATTTGGGCTACTGTGAGATTATTATCTCCTTGATTGGGTGATAAATATGCGGGAGTGGGGAGGGATGGGGTTAGAAGAGCCTGCACCCGGTTTTGCTTGTAGTTTTCT
The DNA here is from genome assembly GCA_007922815.1 of Macrotus californicus. Taxonomy (NCBI): domain Eukaryota; kingdom Metazoa; phylum Chordata; class Mammalia; order Chiroptera; family Phyllostomidae; genus Macrotus; species Macrotus californicus. The sequence continues at coordinate 9,220 of VMDR010018573.1, forward strand.
CCTGCGAGCCTATTCCCAGGACTTGAGTCACACTTTTAAGATGTTTTGTGAAGAAACAGATTTGTTGTGATTTGTGAAGAATGACAAGTTCATCCCTAGATTTCTTTTTAAAGCTTTCTTTTCCCCCTGCTATAATACAATTAAATAATATTTATGGGAATACCAAAAATATATATGATCCAAAAATTGCATGTTACTTTACTTTTGTTTCTTTTTAAGCCTAATTACCATAATGGATGCTGCTGAGAAACTATGAACTCTTTTGGTCAGACATCATCCTACAAAGAAGATGGGATGTGGCTGGACACTTATGAAAACTTCCCAATGCGGAAGAACTGCTTCTACAGGCAGCAGTGCACAAGCCACGCCTCCTCAGTTTCTCTGCAGCAGAAGTGGTTGATGCCTAGAAATCCCGCAGAATGAAGCCAATAACATTTTAACAACTGGCTCTCTGAAGACAAATTACATGAGAAAGCCCTGATTTGTCTTGGAGGATGTGCTCCCATCCCATTATGGTCGATGTCAAGCTACTTGAAGTCAACCAGCTCACAAACTTTCCTGAAAATTTAACAATAAGTTGTTATGAGTCAGCCCGAGACAGCTTCAGCACGGCACTGATTCCATGCTATCGAAATGTGGGCATATGGTTATCTTATTCCTGCTAAGTGGCCCTTTTGAAGCAAATGTATTTAGAATTGTTGTTGGAATTTAAGCTCTGAAAAATTAAAGGGCACGCATAAAATCTGGGGGCTATGAATGGATATGCTCTAAGAAATAGGATTGTTTAGCAGTATTCTGTAACCCCCTCTTCCTTATTGAATTTGGCCCCTTTTTTTTGGCCTTAATAAATCTGGGCACCTGCTGCCAAAATCAACAGAAATCTGGTAAGAGTAACATTTCACCATGGAAAGTATGCATGCCTGGGGAAGATGAGAGGACAGGCTTTTGGGGATGCTCAAAGTGACTCTACTTATTAAATTCCCAAAAGAAAATTTAGGGTAACTCATAGATTTTATCAACTTTCAGGTCATTTCAATTTGTGTCTTCTAGAATACTGGAACTAAGGTGTGACAGTGTTGAGGGGCAAATTAGGTTTACTTGCGATGATTTTCGAATGCAACACTGATAGACTTTGTCAATTATTTTTGTTGTGAGAGGTAGAAAAGGAGAACGGGGATGCTGCTGGATTTGATGTGAGCTCTTTTCAAATGATGGCTAGGTCGGTGCCGGGTGCTTGTGCACACGCGATTTCATGTATAAAATGGGGTAGTGACAACAGACAATGGTGGGATTTTAAGCACCCCACACCTTAAAAGTCTGGGAGATCATTTATCGTGACTCTGACTTTTCAATTGACCACACATAACCCTGCATTTGCAGCCAATTCCTCTTCCCTGTCTGGCAAAAGGTGGGCCTTCACTTTAGGACTCCACCCACCACCCTCCTCTCAGCCAATCTCTAACAGTGAATTTTAAAAACTCTTATCTACTCTAACCAAAATAAAAAGTCTCAGGTCACATCTATAAGCTAGATAAGGGAGAGGAGACAAGTCCCGATCTGCGTCAAATTTTCCTTCAGTGTGTTAGGGAGTTGAGGCCAGTGTGTACTAGGGGAGTGTAGCCCAAAGGCACAGACTGTTAGAAATATGCCACACGCACTCCTCAGTTCAGAGGAGTCTCTAGACTCCTGACTCACACAGCCTGTGCTGAGGGCGAATCTTATTTGACCACATGAATTCTGTGGTCTCTAAAAAGGAGCAGTACCACTGTTTAATGGTCCATGGCAGCTCAGCCAGTGTTTGCAGTTCAGGACATGAAGAAGAGGGCGTGGGAGGTAAGGGAAGAAGGAAGACAGGGGTGGAAAGACGTAGAGAGTGTGAGATGGAGACAAAAGCCCTCAGACCCAGAATCAGAAATGCTGGGGTTTCCTGTTAGCCCTGCCGCTAATTTCCGGTGACTTGCACAAGTCTTTTTTTCCCCCTAACTTCCATTTTTATCATCTGAACAATGAAGGTGGTGGGCTAATGGTTTCTAAAAGCCTTTCCAGGCCCGAGATTCAATTTCTTTAACCCCTCTGACAAGGACCCTCATTCTATTTACCTTAAGGAAAATGATACCTTCTCATGACCTCATATAGCTCTATGGTCTAGTTTGGGTTATAAAGTGAGCTCCACGTATACTGTGTTTTGAACATAACAATAGCTTTCTGAGATAGACAGAGTGGGCATGTTCATCCTCAGTTGACACATGGAGAAACTGAGGCTCAGAGGCTAACACTTAGTGATCACTTACTCTTTGTGAGTGTGTTAAGCGTGTAACATAAATCACCCCTCTTAATTCTCTCACTGGCACTAGCAGACTTTTATGGTACATAACACAATTACCATATTTTGCCAAGTACAATGTGCAGTCACATTTTTGTGCACATTATACACGTGATTATTATCCCCATGGCATGTAATCATTATACCCATGTATGATGTGCAACCTTATTTTTCCTTCAAAATGTTGGCCAAAAGAGTGTGCAGTATACATGACAGAACACAGGGTATTCACATTTTACAGATGAAACTACCAAGTCACAAAGAGCTGCAATGACCTGCCCACGATTTCCTAGGTAGCAAGTGTCAGTCCGGTTTCAGAGCCTTGCACCTAACAATGATGTCATGTGGTGCCTCTCTCATAAGAACACAGATGGGAATTTCCCTTTGGGAATGGGAGATAAAAGAAACTCCCAGAATTCAACAAGCTGTGGGTAGGTTATAAACCTGCTTTGGGCAGGGAAAGTCTTTGGGAAAATGGGCATACAGCGTGTCTTTTGTTGTGTGCTGGCTTTTCTGTCCCTAGCACCAATCCAGACTCATTCCATAGGTCCTACTCTTCAAGACTCAAGGAGGTGGTAAAGCGATGTGTACAAAAGGGGTCCTCAATCTCCATCGGCTAGGTAAAAACCTTTAAACAGCCCCAGCTCCTAGAATTAGATTCAACTGGTAAAATTAGGATTCAATTTGTAAACTTTCCAAGAGATTCTAATGCGCACTCAGGGTCCAGAACAAATGTCTTTCTCAGTCTTGGCTGCACATCAAATGCTGTGGGACCTTTACACGATGTGCTATTACTCAACCATAACAAAGAAGGAAATCTCATCTTTTGCTGACAGCACAGCTGAACCTGGAAAGTATTATGCTAAGCAAAATAAGCCACTTACAGAAAGACACATACTGTATCATTCCAGTTATACGTGGAACCTAATGAACAAAATTAACAAAGCAGAAATAACCTCATAGATATAGAGAACAGACTGTCAACTGTCCAAAGGGGCGTGCAGGGCCATGCAGGCGCTGGGTGAAACAGATGAAGAGATTAAGCAAAGAAAAAAAGAACTCATAGACACAGACAACAGTATAGTAATGACCGGAGGGAAAGATGGGTGGGGGAGGTAGGAGAGGGTACAGGGAGGATAAATGTTGATGGAAGACTTGACTTTGGGTGGTAAGCACATCATACAATGTACAGATGATGTATTATAGAATTGTACACTTGAAACCTATGTAATTTTAATAACCAATGTCACCCCAGTATATTCAATTTAAAGTACTATTAATGTGCACAGAGAGACTGTCCAGAAAGTATTCAGCCATGTACTATGAAATAAGAGACATTTATTGAAGATACAAGATACAAGAAACATTGTACATATAAGACAATGACACCTCAGTCCCCTGCAAATTAGACACCTTGGGAACCTCACACAGTTCTCCCAATGGCCATCAGCTGCCCCGTCGTATTTTCCTGAATCTCATTGATATCTGAAATCTCTTCCCCTTCAAAGGTCATTTTAGTTTTAGGAAAAGCCAGAAGTCACAGGGCACCAAATCTGGGCTGTAGGGGGCTGAGTCACCTGGGTGATTTGATGTTTCACCAAAAAACTCTGCAGGAGACAATGATGCACAAGCGGGCACCTTGTTGTGATGAAGCTGCCAATCACCAGCTGCCCATAAGCTGCAGCCTTCTGAATCATCCGAACAGTTTCCACGGAGGAATGTTCAAGCTTAACACAAAATCTGATGCAGATTCGTTGGTCTACTTGCTCAGTCATGTTGAATGTGACAGCCACACAGTACACACACTCACTCAGTGGTGTCTACCGCCCCCACTGACTAGTGCAGTGAAGTTGTCATTGTCTCACATGTGCGTTCCAGTCTGCTCTCTTTGCTGCCAGGTTACACTGATGTCACGCAAACCGTTCTCATTATATGAACAATGGCTGGACATTTTCTGGACAGACTCTGTGTGTGTGTGTGTGTGTGTGTGTGTGTGTGTGTGTGTGCACGTGTGCGCGCACATAAGTAATACAGAGAGCTTTTAGAAGTTACCAAAGTGTCCAACCTCCAGAAATTCAGATAATTGTTCTAGGGTGTGACCTTGACTTTGGGGATTTTTTTAAAGCTCCCCAGTGATATTAATGTAGAGTCAGGGTCAAAACTTATGGACCTGGAGTCAGAAGGCCTGAGGTCTACTACTGACTCCATCACTTACTAGCTTGGGCTAGTTAGTGACCCTCCCTGTCATAGTTTTTCATCTTACAAGTAGAGAAAATAGCAATACTACCATGTGGGTTTATTCTGAGAAGTAAATTAGATAAGCCTTATAATGAATGGGTCAGTCCCTGGCATGTAATGAGCACTTAAAAAGTTATAATGCTAAGCTACTATGCAGGATAGAAAGTATTTGATAAATTAAACCCAAGACCACTGTTCTCAAACTACAGCATGCATCAGAACCACCTGTACACTTGTTAAAACACAGATCATCTCTTCCACCCATTCTTTAGGTCTGGGATGGGACTGATAATGTGCATTTCTAACACATTTCCAGGAGATGCTGAGGCTGCTGGTTTGAGCATTCCACTTTGAGAACTACTGTTTGAACTGTAGCGGTTTACGGGTCCCCTCCAAAAGACTACTGATGTTTCAATGTGCAGTGCTGTCACTCTCCCATCGCCTCACTCATTTGACCTCAACAGCACTTAGACTGACTGCATCGAAAGAAGAAATGATCAAAAGTCCATGTACAAAGGCCTTGTTAATTATGACATTACTTCAACACCCGAATCTCTTTATGCAAGTGGCATAAAATCACTGCAGTAACGTTGTTTTCCAAACTTTGTCATCTTTTTCATCCAAATAATTTCATGACATTTTTATAAAGCAAAAGCTAAACATGTCAATTCGGACACAATCAGGTTTAAGAACCTTATTCTATGAGCTGGGGCTTATTTCAACAGCACATTTTATGACCTTTCATTTGGAACATGGGACCCATCTTCATTATAATGGTCAAGCGACATGAAATGAAGACTTCTTTCCCTTTCCTTTCGGACATGGAGAACAAACATAAGGCAGAAGAAATAATTATTTTACTAGGCATAAATTTTCCCCTCATGTTCTATTGGATTCTTCTAAGTGAAGGTGGAAAGGATTTTAGCTCTCTGGCAGACAAAATAAGTCATGAGTCGGTGGCTAATACATACTTATTAAGTAGCACAGGCACATCAGTCATTTCTTTGTAGTAAGGCATTTTCAGAAACTTTGTACCTGCTACTACAGTAGGGAAGTAGTACATTTACAAGAATATAAAGAGTTGGCTGGGTAGATTTTATTTTTGCAATTTCCGTGTAATGATTTTTACCAATTTATCTTTTTTTGCTTGGAAAGATTTTTCAGTGTGGAAATGAAAAGCTTGAGTATGTATACCACTTTGTAACTAATGAATTCCATTTGTTAACTTATGAAAAATAGCTATGATTCCCAAATTGGAAGAAAGTCATGCTTTTCTCACAGCTCAGATGGCTCAGGAAAAAAGAACCAATCCTCGTCTAGAAACACTTTGCTACACACCTGCTTGTCTCGAGATGAACTACCCCTAGTCAAGAATTGATTAGGCCCTGGCTGGTGTAGTTCAGTGGATTGAGTACCGGAGTGCGAAGCAGAGTTGCTGGTTCGATCCCCAGTCAGGGCACATGCCTGGGTTGCTGACCAGGTCCCCAGTAGGGGGCACTCAAGATACAACCACACATTGATGTTTCTCTCCCTCTCTTTCTCCCTCCCTTCCCCTCTAAAAATAAATAAAATCTTTGAAAAAAAGAGAAATGATTAGTATCTTTTACCATCTGTCTCAGCAATAAAATCAGAAAATTGTATAGTGGAAATAAAATGTGGATGAGGTATAACAAGACTTGTCTTGAAATTCCAGCTAGAATCTGGGTATAGTACAGTGCTGTTGAGAAGTGGATTTGAAGGAAGACACATCTGTAACAAAATCCTAGCTCTGATTTTTAGTAACTGCCTAAACCTTGGCAATTTACTCAATCATCTGTTTCTGCCTCTCTAAAAATTGGGATAGCAATAACCCACCAACTCACAAGAATCTTTTGAAGATTAAATAAACCACAGTATATCAAAGTACCCAGAACCTAACACATACCTACACGTTCAACAAATATATTTCATCTATCTGGTCTCCTTTTCGGTAGAACAGGTGGAGGGGGAACTAGATGTTCCTCGGACCTCCTGAGACAATAGATTCTAAGACCCATGCACCTTAGTAAGGCATTTGGAATTCTTTGGGGGGGAATGATAGAAAACAGAGAAGCACGGAGGGAATGTACCCACACTACAGCAACTCACCTCAATTTACAAAACCAATATACAGCAGGTCCTCAAATAATGTCATTTTGCTCAAGACCATTTCATTATATTGAGTTGGTCAAAAAGTTCCTATGTGTTTTCTTTTTCATAGAATAAAAGATAGTTTTCATTTTCACTGATAACTTTATTGATTGGGATATTTCGAGTATGTTGGCTCTCTCCTGCTACAGGCTTCTAGTGGGTTGAAGCCAGGGGCGCTGCTAAATGTCTTCTGATGCATAGGACAGCCCCACAGCAAAGAATTATTTGGCCAAAATGTCAATAGTACCAAGAAACTTCACAAACAACTTTTGACACTTTCCATCAGTGACAGCACCTTCTCCATACACTGCACAAATCTTTCTTTTTTTGCATTTCAGTTGCATCTTTATCTTTCTTGATATAATAAAGCATAAGTTGAAAATGTTGCATATATTCTCCCATCTTCAATATTAAAATGACTACACAAAAATTCACCAATTTTGATAAGTGTTTTTCAAATGCACGCTGATATGACAGCTGTCACAATACAATCTAACAAAATTGTTTTTGAATGCAGTTAAAGACAACTAAGCACTACTACAGCCATCGTATGGAAAAAATGAAAGAAACTTTTTGGCCAACCCAATTATATTGATGAAATGCCGTAAGAACTTAACTCCTATTTATATCAATTAGGCTTTAGCAGTGAATTACAAACTTTTTCATCTCATGGAACATATAATCTAATGACTAAAATTCTGCAGCACACTGAAAAATGGTATTTTTGCCAATCTCACAAAAATAGGTATAATTTTGATTCATTCACACTGGCCAGCTATTGTTTGGTGGCTGTTGTCATCTTATTAGACCATCTAAGGGAAAAGAGGCCAGCGCCCCTGACTAAATAGTCAGGTCTTACATGCCTTAAAAATTCTTGCGGCACACAGGTAGAAAATCGCTGGTCCATAGTAAAACAGGTTTTGTTACATAGCGTCTCTCTTAAAGCTGCAGAAAATATTGATGACTTTAAATGAGAACCTATTATACTTTGAAAAGATTTGTAAAAAGGGAGCCAAGTCCCAGAATGGGGTAAGAGAATTACCCAACTTAGAAGTTAATATCACAGCTAGACCTAGATATCCAGATCAATCACTGTAGACTGGATCCAGGGCTTTTTCCCCCTCTACCACCTACACTAGAGCCAACTTAAGACTTTATCTTGGAGTTGTTTATCTATTAACTCCAGTAAATCCATATGAAATTAGGCTAAGTTTGTCATTGGCAGCCTATCCATCATTATATTCTTATTTTCTTAAGCAATATAGTACCCTTAGATTCTCTTCAGATAGTCTGTCCATAGGTTCCATTTCCCTAACTTTGTAAACTATAAAGCACAATCACCTCTTAGAATTTACCTGTTCTATCTCCTGTTCCTATTTCCTCTCTGTAGCAATGACTGGTAATAAATTAAGCAGATAAGTAATTCAACCCATAGTGCTTACCCAAGTTGGTTCACAGGAAGGTAAAACATTTTAGGCATCAAGGCACGGGGTTATAACCTTTGTCAGGGGCACTTTTTAAGACCTCTATAAATAACAGCCTCATTGTCTACAGGGTAAAAGTGCAGTAGGACGTTTCTGAGCATTTGATCTTATATTCTCTATCCAATGGTACAGTCAAACACTTAATTAGATTGATAAGGAACTAAAAATAAAGGTAAATGAAAGGTGCTGTGATATCTACCTTTCAAGATAGTATAATCTGGCATGTCTTACTTTTCAATTATCCAATCACTTATCCGACTAGAAATACAATTTGTACTAACAAGGTTAAGAGTTCACAGGCTGTGGGGTTCCTGGCCTAAGAACAAATTGTAAAAAATAAGTTTTTATTATATTTATGAGATAATACATAAATCCAAAAGTAAAACTTGGCGTCTATCAAAGAGCAGTATTTTTAAATAACAAATCTGATATGGGTGTGAAACAAAACTATGAACAGTTATTTTTAGATTGGAACCATGTATATTTCTAGTTTTAAGTAAGGCATATTCACAATTAACACTTTTTCTTGAATTCAAAAGAACTTACAATTCCCACCAATGGAAAATAAGATTAATGTTTCATTGGCATTTTAGTCACTAATAATTTCTTGTATGCCTCCCCAGGATGTTCCAATATAAACAAATTTACCCTTTTTAAGTAAAAAGGACAGAGCATCGATTATAACCAAAATAGAAGATTACCACATTGAGGTCATCCCATATGGTCAAGTACCAAGAAAGTGAAGTAGGTTTAACTGAAACTTAGCAAAAGAGTAAGTTCTCTTTTCATTAACCAGCAAAAATAATCTTCACTTATGCACACTCTCATTTACCATAAGAAACATATATGAATGGGGAATACTTAGCAAAAAAGTTTCCACAACTGCACTTTGAATGCCTTCATGATTATACAATGGTTAAGGTTTTCTAAACGGATCTGCTCTTCAATAGAACTAAATGAAATATTAAAATTCTTTCATGGATCAATTATGCAGTAAGTAATGAAAAACACCCTATGTACTTAATGTATTAGCGCACGAGCTAAAATATAACTTGGTCACTTCGCCACATTTGACACTGCTACCATAGAAAATGGCAGGCATTTGTTCATTTTAGGTGGGTAAAACGGAGATATTTCTGGGAAGATGGAAAGCAGTACATTTGGCCATCAAATGCTTTTCCCCAAGGATCCTGGCCTTCCAGAGTCTGGCCTGACCTTGCGGACTTTAGTCTTTTTTGGACCTTAGAACCTTTCTGTGCCCCTACCACTGGGCTGTACACCAACTTCCACTGGTCTGGCCCTGATTCGCATGGCTAGACAAAACATCTTATTCTAACATTTATTTCGACTTCATTTCGTCCAGTTATTAAGCAGTTTTTGCTTGAGATAAAAGGACAAACACATTTAACCAGGGCTCATGGCAGTTATAACTTAAATTCATTCAGTTTTGTTTTCTTTGTTATGTTTTGTTGGCTGCTTTAAAAATGTAGGCTAATCCAGGAACTGCTATAAAGAACACATGGACATAACCAAGGGGGAGGGTGGGAGCGGGGGAGGGGGGTGGGATTGGCTGGGGTGGGGTGGAGTGGTGGGGGGGAAATGCAGACAACTGTAAATGAACA
>VMDR010018574.1:0-19054 GCA_007922815.1 Macrotus californicus
GGAAGCTGTACATGTTTACTCTTGAAATAAAAAGTCTGTCTAGGTCAGGGAAAGGGGAAAAATTCATCTTCTAGCTCCGTTCTCCTCTGCTCAAAGATTTGTTCCATAGAGTAGAGATTTCCAGGCCCTGGGCCTCTCTTCCTCCTCTCCACTCATCTGTACTCCTCGATTGCACTTCTATAAATACCAACCAGTTCTTTCGGGATCTTTTGCCTCAATATCAAGAAGAAAGTCCCAGGGGAGGAGGAGAAACCCTCACTGTGATCTCGAGAGACACTTCCCATTTATCTGGGTTCAAGCAGAACTGGTCCCTCTGCCCGTGACTGAGACATGAGAAGTGGCCAAAAAAATGGACGCAGAAAACAACTATAGATCTCAAGTCTGGTACAACTACTTTTCCAGTCTTTAATCCTGACTAACAATCTTACTGTGAATTGAGGAAAAGTCCTATCTGTGGAATTGAGATTTAAAACAATGGAATAGGGAGTATCTACCTTTAGGGGAAAAGGATCTCCATTTATTGACTGCCAGCTCTTGACAAGTACGGGCTGAGCAGTCATTTAAACACTTCCTATGTTCACTTCAGGGCAGGCGACAGCAGAGCCCAGCTCAACAGACCTGGTTCTGTGCTGAGTGCTGAGCATGGCTTTCAGATCTCCTAGGAATCAAGAAAGCTCTGGACTTTAGAGTGCAGAGACAACAATGAAACAATGAGGAAACAGTAAGCAGAAAGAAAGTGGGCAGAAGGAAGAGTATTTCAGGCATTTGTGATGCAGATATTCAAGCTCTGACCTTTAAAAGAGGACCTACACAAGAGAGGACACTGATAATCATTTAGGAGATCAGGACAATTCAAATCAGCTATTGGATTCCAACAAGGCAACACAAGTAAACCTTAATCAAAATAATTTTGAGCACATGATTAAATTAAAATCAAATACCATAAAAAGATCACTAATGAAATGTAAACCACAATATTAAAGGCCTGAATCCCATGCATAATCAACTTAAGACAGTGCAATACTGGATCATTATCCTGATGTTTTTGAATAAAATTTTAGCACTGAAAGAAACTTTGTTGATCATGGAATCCCAACTCCAGAAATACCCAGGATGGAACTGTAAACTTGAGAAAGTACGTGACTTGTCCAAAGTTAAATAGGATGCTAATGGCCACAAAAAAAAGACCCAGACACACAGCTTCCAGTCTCAATGTTAATGCCTTTTCCATAGCCTCAGGTAATTTAACCTTCCTAGGGAAAACACCAAGTAAACACGTTCCTCTAGCTTAAGAAAAAATTAAATTAATGAACAGGGTGAAAATAGGACTTTCAATTATTTTTATGTCATTTATATATAGTATTAATGATGTTTTAGGCAAAAGTACTCTTGCAAAGAAATGCATATTAGTTTTTGATATATGAGCACAAATTTTTTCCAATACTAACAAAGATTCATTGACTTGATATAAAATTACTAACTAAAATCAAACCCAGGAAGAACTGTCGGCTACTCATTGCTTTGTTTCATCCTATTCAAAGGCTCCCATAAATGCTAAATCTATATCTATTCATAGAACAATGAACTGCCAGCTTCTGCTCTAATGTACCACATTATCTACATTGACCAGATCGTTACAGAATCTTGGCAAGGGTTCCTTCTGTTAGGAAACTAATTCATTGCAATCAGACACATATTTATCCTTTATTTATGTCTATTGGACAAAAGATTATTAAACAGAATGGATGTTAAGATTACATTAAAAGGTCTGACAGAAGGCAGAACTTCAGAGTGAACACTTTGTCAGCCCTTTCCCTCAACCCATGACAGCCTGCTGGTTCAGCGATCCTGTTGTGTATTGGGCAGGAGCTGGGGGTTAAAGACTTACAGAAAAATCTTGACCTCCTTTAAATAGGATAACAAACAACCTTATTTTGTTTGTTTCAACACATTGGTAGTGTTTCTGCTGTTCTAAAAGCTGCCTGTGCCGCGAGGGTCCTGGAGGTAACCTCCTGCTGGCGAGGCAACTGGTCTGATTTGCATTGACTCCCAGTGACCTCCCTGCAGGCAAAGCCCTGAGGACACCCTCCTGGAAGTACAGGTAGAATTTCAAACACAGGTTCTGTTAGTAAGATAGTTTTAAATTGGCAGAGTTAGGGGAAAGTAAAGCAAAAATTATTACTAACATGATTCATTTTCTCCCAAAGCACCTCAAGGATCTCTAGAAATTTTTAGCAACACTCCCACTGCATTTGTATTATTTAGATTTATTTAACTTGGAATAAAGTCGTTTCTTTCCAACCCACATGTCCGAGGCATTCTCATTATCCTCAGAGCAGTCACATGACAGATGGTAATGGCTGTTTCTGTGCTGAAGAATGTCAGTTATCACACTGCAGGGAGATTGCACATTGTGGTCAAAACCTGACTAAAGAATGGTATCAGTCTTTCGAACATAGAAAAAGGTCTTGATCCTCAGCCTACTATTTCATCTAAAAGTCCACTACTCACAATTGAGAATAATGTAGAAGGATGTGACTGTGTCTGAGATATTGGGGAAAATATGAGTTAATTTTCTTCTGATATTTGTGTGATTCATAAAAGGGCAGTGTGTATGGGGAGAGGCATTATTTTGTAGTTGTGTTACTGAACCAAAGTAGGGTTCAGCTACCTGCCACCACCAAGAGGCAGCTAGAAATTCTAGAGACGGAGGCTGATGAGAAAAGAAAGAGGTTCTTATTCAAATACTGCATGATCTGTGAGAAAGGCAGGCTCTTGACTCAAAGCCCATCACCTCTGGGAAACCCAGAGGAAAACCTAGCCAGCCTAAGACAGACCAAAACCAAGGCAGTGTCCAGAATTCCTTCTCCCACTTAAAGTGCCATCCTTTGGGAACCACAGGCAGTTTCTGAGTGGCCATCCAGGCAGCTCAGCTTTTCTTTCAGCCCCTACAGCTTCAGGCTTCCTCCTGGAGCTCAAGTGTGAACCAGCACTGCCATTGGTCATGTGGTTTCCAGGGCCAAAAAGTCCCACAAATGCACCATGTAGTACACTTGCAAGGTGGATAAGCAAGCATCCTTTCTTTCCCCTGGGTTTATATTAATTTCCTTTGTAAAAATGGACCAGGTACTTTCTCAGCCTAGACTTCCATGCACTTCCAGAGGGTCTGTTCCCAAACCAATCCTTTCTTTTCCCCAGGCTAGACTGACAATTTTCTCCAGTCCTATGCCTCCCCCTGCCACCATTCTGATCTCTGTGGTGCATGTGCCTGCATTCCCCTGGCTCCACCCCCAATCCAGTACTGGAAGGGAGTAGGAGGGCTTTTCCACCACCCAGCTATCTTACTAGCCTTATGTATGTGTGCTTACTGCAATGCTTCCTCCTGCTGCCATCTTGTCCAAGGTTGGAGAATCTGTCATCAGGACCAAGATGCTCTGCATGAGGTATTCACAAGGCACCAGTTTGGCTACCTGACAACACAGCCTCACCCACTGCCTCCAGCAGTTTGCAGTCTCCTCCTGCAGTCCACCCTGTTCCCCATGGTGTCAGGTGTGGTTGATATTGTGTTTATATGTTTGGGTAGTTGTTTGGGTTTTTTTCCCCCTGAATTGTATGCAAAATTATGCCTGTATACTATACAAAATATTTTAGACGAGAGCTATTTTAACAAAGCATATACAGGAACTTCTCTTTTTTCCTATCAAATATCAAATCTCTAATAAGAACCCCAACAAATACCTCTGGGATTGAACAGGACAAGGCCTGTTGCTTTTATTTTATAGATAGTAGAGTCACACGAATTGTAATCACAAAGTGAATGATTGTTGGAATCCACTGAGACAAATCTAAACTATGAATTTCACTTCACATAAATAGAAACAAAGAAATAATTCCCGTGGCTTTGAGTAAATATAAAATATCAAGTTAGTTATCCCTTAGTTTAATTATAAATTTAATCATTCACTCGCCTACTTTAAAAACTCAGTTAATTTGGCAAGTATATTCTGCTTAAATCAGAATATTCCTGATTTAAGTTGAATAATTTAGTTTGATGAAAATTTCTTGAGCATCTAGTGAGCTCTAATGATACAAAGATAAAATCAAGATAGGTATGTAACTCATTTTAACATAAATCAAGAGCCATTTAAGGGTTTAAGCAAAATGTTTTAGGATCAAATGATGCAATGCTCAGAAAAGCTTCATATAGAAAACAAGATTTTAGATTTTCCAGGAAACACTATGAAGGACACATGGACATAACCAAGGGAGAGGGTGGGAGCAAGGAAAGGAGGTGGGATTGGCTGGGGTGGGGGGAGAGTGGTGGGGGGAAGATGCAGACAACTGTAAATGAACAACAATAAAGTAATAAAATCTTTAAAAAATAGAAAGAAAAAGAAAACAAGATTTTAGCTGCATCTTAAAAAGTAAATGTAGCTTCAAACTGTGTATGAGAGTTTCCAACATTTTTACAAATGTTATTACTGAGATGTAGGTATGAAATGGTTTAAAACTGGCATTTCCTTCATTACTAATAATTAAGTATATTCACTGATGTTTACTGGTCACTGAAGATGTCCCTTATGTGAATTGTCTGTGCACTCTCTTTGACAATTTTTATTCTGTTTGGTTGCTGGATTTGGTTTTTAATTTTTAAAAGCTGTTCATTATACATTCAATGTACTGCTCTTTTGTTGATTATATATGTTGCAAATATCTTCTCCTAGTGTTTTTCTTGTCTTTACCACTCATTTCTGGTGTCTTTTTATATAGTTTTCATTTCTAATGCAGCAGTCCCCAGCTTTCTTTGCACCAGGGACTGTTTTGTGGAAGACAATTTTTCCACACATCGGGAGGGGGGTGGATGATTCGGGGATGATTCAAGCACATTACATTTATTGTGCACTTTATTTCTATGAGTATTACATGGTAATACACAATGAAATAATCACACAACTCACCATAATGCGGAATCACTGGGAGCCCTGAGCTTGTTTTCCTGCAGCCAGACAGTCCCATCTGGGTGTGATGAGAGACAGCGACACCCGAAGTGCGTTGCTTACGTCCAGTCTACATAATCTTGTTTTGGTTGCTGTCACTGCAGAAAACCCTGCTTCACAAAGTTAGGAAGTTGGACATGGAAGTAGACTTTTCAGTGTTTTTGTGGCAATCTCAGGATATTTTGCCTTGACTTTAATCCAGAATGTACAGAGATTTGAAGTTGTCTCAAATATATGTTTAAGGCCAATATCACTTGCAATCTCAAGCAGTTGATCCTCTTCTAGCATGGACAGGGTCGATTCACCTGGCTTATTCACAAATGGGTCACAGATCCATTCCTTCCCAGTCCAGGGACCTTCTGTGGTTGGGAAGTATGGCTCAAACTCTTTGGAAGCTGAGACAGGTGATCATGCACAAGCTGGGAGAAAGAAGTCCTGGCTCAGACTCTCAAAATCTCTGCTAATGTTTGAAACATGTCAAAAATCCCATTGTTCACTCATCACCCCCACAATTCCAGTTTGGCTTTGAAAGCAACCACTTTATCTGCCAATTTGAACACAGTTGTCATTCTCCCTTGAGGTAACAGATTGAGTTCATTGAGCAGGTTGAATATGTCACACAAGTAAGCAAGTTTTGCGACCCATTCTGTCACTGAAATGTGCTGCCAGTGGTGACTGTTTTTCTGAAAGAAATCTCTGGAGTAGCTCTCGTAACTCAAAAATTCTGGCCAGTGATCTACCTTTAGAGTTATTTCACTTCTGTGTACAAGAGAAGACGTGTGTGCTCTGTATCCATCTCCTCACAGAGCTGCGTGAACAGACATGGGTTAAGAGTGCTTTAATGTGGTTGATAATTTTAATCACATCCTGCAAAACATTGTTAAGTTCAGGTGACATTTTTTGCCTAGCCAGTATTTCTCTATGGATGGATGACACAGTGCATAGACTTACATTGCATAGACCCAAGTAGTGAAACCAGAAAGCTGTCCAGTCATGGCAGTCACTCCTTCCATGCACATACCAACACAAAATGATCAATTCAGTTTTTCTGATAGGTAACCATTCAAAGACTTGAATAGTTCTGCAGCTGTGGTGTTGGTTGGCAGCAAAAGTGGACACAACGTATCCTCATGCACAACCTCCTGAAAAATATATCGCACAAAAACAAGCATTGTTGCTTTGTTGTCAACATTGGTAGACTCGTCAGCCTGGATTGTGTACCACGGTGACTCATTAACCCTCTCTAACAATTGTGCCTCGATGTCCTCTGCTGCTTCATCAAAACATCTAGTTATGGTCCTAGCCAAAAGAGGAACACATGCCACCTGTTGAACTGCAGCCTCTCTTCAAAGTTCATGACAAACGTCCTTAGCAACAAACAGGTTGAACTCTTCACCAACAGTGAAGGGCTTCTTAGCTTTAGCGATGTGGTTATGCGCTAAGAATGATGTTCTCAGTGGAGACACATTTGAGGAAGTGGTAGCCTTCAATAATTGCTTATGATCTTCTTGTTTATGTTGTTTTCTTTTGAAAAACTCTGAAAACTTGTCTTTTAACACAGGGTGCTTGGTCTCCATGTGGCAAAGCAGTTTTGAAGGTTTCATGGCTTCACTGGATAGCTGGTCACTACATATCACACACAGTGGGCTTGGAGAAAGTGAATCATCTGTTGCAATGAACCCATAATTTATGAAAGACTCTTGGTATTTTCTTTTAAATACGGCTTTCTTTTTGTGGGCTGTCTTAGAATCTTCTGCTGTCTCATCACTGGGTCTTTCCACCTTTTCAAAGAAGCTCTCCAGTATGTTTGCTTTTTATTCATATTGGCCAGGGTTAGCTGTGGGCTTACCAAAACTGACTGAGACAAGTGTGCAATGGGGGAAAGAGGCACAGACCGAAGCGCTAAATAAAACAATGGGCAGGCCACACGTAGACTAAAACAAGTGTCAGATTCTGATTAAAGCCTGCCACCAAATGAAGCTGTACCATTGAAGTACATCAACTCACTTGCCACTATAAAGCCTCCCACTAGATGCAGCTTAATAGCCACTTGCCACTCACCAATAGGGTTTTGCTATGAGTCTGCAAACAACTGATTTATTATCCTCTCTGGGCAGGTAAACCTCTCTGCTAATGATAATCTGTATTTGCAGCCGCTCCCCAGAGCGAGCATCACTGCCTCAGCTCCACCTCAGATCATCAGACTTTATATTCTCATGAGAAGTGAGCAACCTAGGTCTCTCACGTGTGCAGTTCACAGTAGGGTTCAAGCTCCTGTGAAAATCTAATGGTGCCACCGATCTGACAGGAGGTGCAGCTCAGGCGATCATGTGAGCAATGGGGGTGGCTGTAAATACAGATGAAGCTTCACTCACCTGCACACTGTTCACCTCCTGCTGTGCCGCCCAGTTCCAAACAGGCCAAGGACCAGTATCAGTACTGGACCATGGCCCAGGGATTAGGGAACCCTGTTCTAATGAGGTCAAATTTATTTATTTCTTCACAATTTGTATGTTTGTGCATTTTAAAGCAAACCCTGCTCTATATAAAGTCATAAAGAAATTATCCTAAATTTAAAAAAAAAAGTAAGTATGGGTTTACCAGGTGGAGGTGGTAAATGTGGGAGATTAAGTAGTGATAAGAACATAGAGGTTTGAAAATGTATGGCATATTTGAAAATCTTTAGAAAAAGCAAGTAATACCTGATATGATATAAGAGATATGATGCAAATGAGAAGCCAGAACATTAGCCTAGCAATTGTAAGGAGCTTTAATTTCATTCTATGAGCAAGAAGGAGCTATAAAAGGTGTTTGCTGTGTATTCATGGACTTTTCTGATGTAAGTAAAGGTGTTACGTAATCTAACTCCTATTGATACTGAAGAAATAATGATGGTGGTCTTGAAAAGATAACTTTGAAGGAAGAGACATCAGATTGGTGTGACCAGTGAAAAGGACTTTCATAATATTGCGGAGCGGAAAAGGGCCTGGACTAGAGTTGCATAAACAAAGAGAAAGACAAGACAGGGAAAGTAAAATAGAGAAACTTGAAATTAATTAGATGTGGCATTTGAATGCAAAGAATCAGACCTTTTAAAAAAGGTTTATGACATGAGTAACTATAGGTAGCAAGAAAATTAACAAAAATTGTTAATATAGAAACAGAAAAGTTAATGTGTTTGGTTTCAGGTATCTGAATTTGACAGATCTGAGGCAGAAAACTTGTGACAATTTTAACTACACACTGGTTTTGTCCCTATGAGAGTGTTTATTCAGAGTCAGAGATTTAGATTTGGGGTCATACACTTAAATGAGAAGGAGGCATGAGAGCAGATCAGGTCCTCAGGGGGAGGTGAAACAAGTCAACGCCCACAGGCTGGGCTCAGGAGTGGTTGGTTCCTAACCCCCCATCAGGTCAATACTTCCTTGCAGGCCTTGGCACTCTGTGTCGCCTCAGGCTATTCCTGACTTCTCATCCCATTTCTAAGGCCGACCCCTGCAGACTGTGTGACATGCAGTCATCAGTGAGTGAGAGCATCAGGCCCTAATGAATTTCACATCAATAAACGGAGAATAAAAATGGAAAGTAGACTATCCACTTTAGCAAGTTGGTTCAATTTTATCCCTAAATATAATGTTTACATATGCTCTGAGTGTTATTATTGAAATAAGCATGTAAAAACCATTGCCTTTTATGAATTTTGATCATTAAATTGCATATATTTTTATTGCAAATAAAAGCACTTCAGATTTTTAAAACTATAGTGATATCTTAAGACTAATATTTAGTAAATTGTTCTTACTCCAACACACACTACAGGTAGTCCTCGAATCTGATGAGGAACCGTCTACATACTTGATTCCTTGGCACCGTTTTCCTGGGGTCGCTTTCAGAACATTTTCAGAATTAGATCACCACTTTGATTTAGCACAGTGATTGTCAACCTTTTTCATCTCATGGCACACGAACTAATTACTAAAATTCTGTGGCATCCCTCAAAATACATATATTTCTAAAATATAAAGAACTGGCAAAAAATCGGTAAAATTTTGATTCATTCACACCAGCCAGCTATTGTTGTGTTGGCTGTTGTCATTTTTTTATTTGACAATTTAAGGGAAAAGAGGTTTGTGCCTCTGACTAAACAGTTGCATATTGCATGTTTTAAAAATTTTGCAGCGCACCAGTATGCCTTCCACAACAAATTGTTTGAAAACCACTGGTTTAGCACATTACCTACTACAGAAGCTCAACTGTATTTGATTATATTTCTTCTTGGTTTTGGAAATATTCAGTAATAGGTGTTAATGTCAGTACTTCCTTTCTCAGGTATACAGATGAAAATTTAGGGGGAAAATCAGTATTATAAAATTAAGCAATATTTAATTATGTCTATTTAATTTAATTTACTGTATAAGTATTAGTTTCTCATAACTAACTGTCCCTTGCAGTAGTTCTAAACATTGTAGATAGAAGGCTAAATACTACCTTGCCTTTGTGGGGGAATAAGAAAGCAAGGAGGTGATGCATGCAGAGAAAACCAAAAAGAAAATGTAGAAACTTCTATAATTTGTGATGTATGCCATAAGAAAGACAATAAAGCTTCCTGCAGCTTTGCTTCTAATGAGAAAGTTACAGTTCAGAATAAGGGCTAGCATAAATTAAGTCAGAAAGGCAAGAGACAGTATGAGACCGCATAGTTTCTTGTTGCAGAAATAAGAAATAAATTATTAAAATCCAGGGTAAGTTTTTCTCGAAATGTGTTCCCCTGCATGCTGATAGACACATGACAAAATGTTTCCTAGGCTCATTAGCTATGGAACTCTTGATTTAAACATTTTTACTTACACTGGCATTCTCAGGGTACTTAATATGGTCCCATGTAGCAAAATCTCTGAGAGGGTAAGACAACTCAGCCTTTCTCACAAGGGCAGGAGGGAAAGTACTGGGAGCAGCGAACACTGTTGGTGATCCACCTGGATCCCACATTTATCTTTGAAGCACTAGCCTCAAGTTATTAGAACTGCGTTGCCTGCAAAGATGGAGAGGGGAAGTTCCTGAGATTTATGTTCATCCCTTTCCTTGCCACCTGCCCACCCCCATGACTGATTTGTGCCAGAGAAGGGAACCCGCTCCCTTGCAGATAGTAGCACCAACTGCTTTGCCTGCCAGGTAGTGTACCCTCAGCTGGATTCTTCCCCTCCTCTGTCTTGCTCGTCTTCTTCCTTACCGGATTTTCCTGGAGTTCTTCCTTAATACATTCCACGTGCAAATCCTCATTTCAAGCAGTTCTTGGAATAAGGTTGAAAAGATACCCAGGATCATACCATGGTGGGTACCGAATACCAGACTAAGGTTTCTAAGTAAAATTTCTTTTCTTCCATCGCTCAGACATTGCCCTTTTTAACAGGTTAGATTCTAAATAGAAGTAGACATGCTCCTATCATTCGTGGGGCTTCAGGCAAGACTATTAGTCCACAAAAAAAGCTAAAACCTTTTAAATGTAGTATATTTATTCTTCTGTCTTTTCAATAGTTATCCAAAACCTCAAACTTGTCCATATTTGCTAATTTATGGTACCTCCAAAACCACAGATTGAAAGAAATAGAAACAAGAAGTGAAATTGACAAACTAGAAACAATACTTTGTTATGTAGAATTTTTTTTCATACCTTAGATAATCCCACTAAACTCTTTACGTTCTGAATCTCGGGCAGTGATACCACAAACAGCCCTTCATATCAGTTTCACAATTACCTTTTATTTCTAAAAAGAAAAAGAGGGCAAAAATATGGAGAAGTATTTCCTTGGGCCCTGAATTACACTCACCGTGAAAGTAGATGTTGAGTGGCCTCTAAACACCTGTGCAGGTCCCAAGCACCCAATCCCTAGCAGCTGACGTACCCATGCTCCTAAATACGTCGTGAATGTGTTTGTGTTTATAACCTGCGGGGCCTTCTCAAACACAGGGCTAGGGCCTCACTTGCCTCCGTCTTAGGTCTATACTAAATGGAAACGTGCTATTCCAACTTTATTTTATAAGCACCATGTCAATAGAACAATATGCTGAAATAATTGTTTGATGGTTTAAAAAGTAAAAGCAGAATCTCTAAATAAAAACATAAAAACTAGATAGTGTTTTAAAATAAATAGAAATTGACACACATGACTTTGTCATTTAAAATATATTTTATAGACTTTCTCTCACATGAAAATACTTACACTGAAATACATTTCAGAATATATAGGCCACACAATTTCAATTAAACTATATTTATACATTGTAAACAATACAAGAATAGGCATATTTTCCTTTTGTCTTCTATGAATTCATTTTAGTAGACATCATATATTGCCAGTAGACCATTGTTTACTTAGTGGCATTTAAAAACAGAGTTACAAGAATATTCTTCAAGAGGGAATCATAATGAAGAGTAGTCCAATTCAGTAAAATACATTAAAGTTAAGCTAGTGCATCTTGTTTTTTTCTAGTAAAGAACATCATTTCCAGTCACACATAATACAATTTGCATGTTCTAACACAAAAATGTAAGCTGCATGACACAGCGGATAAAAAACACAGCAAGGAGTTTGGAACACAAGCTATTGCCCCAAGAAGGTCAATAAAGCATTTAGCTCTGACACTAACCCAGACAATCCCTCTTCTCTGGCAAGACAACCATGTAAATGCATGTATGGTTGTTAGTTGATAGCAAACACTTAAATACTTGTTTGTTGAATAAGTGAGTGATCACATCAGTCTGTTTGGACCTCTGTGGTCTTGAACTGTATGTAGAATGAACAGGCTTACACTATTACTGGATGAGCTGCTGTGTTTGTATACATTTGATTCAGGTTTCAGAATAATTCAATAACAGTAAGAACTCATTATACTATCCATTCTAGCGTTTTGAGATGTTTTGTATCTCTTTCCGTTTTCTAAACCAGCAGGTGTCTAGACCCTAAATAAACCACCTGCAGTGCTATAGTTAATGGTTACTTGAGTGGGATGTGATAACAAAATTCTAGGTAATTAATCTGTATTTCCTTTTCTCTTTCTCAAAGTTTTCTTACACTGCAATGCATTTACACTCCTGATTCAGAACTTCCAGTTCAACTTCTACTGTGAAGAAAAAAAAGTGCATAAACTATCTTGGGATTTTCAAAACGCTCTGTATCTTGGGCTTGCACCTTGTGAAACTTGCATGGAAAGGCATAAGTAAGTCCTTCTCTAAAGTTTTAAAGAAACCTTAACATGCATATGCTTGAGAAGAAATGAGCTACAAATTTCAGACCTTCCCAGGGTGCAGTCTTGCCCAGTCTTGGCTCTCAATTCCTTCTAAACTCTTTGCTTTTCTGATAGAATGCCATGTGCTGGTTTCTTTAATGGCCAAGCAAAGGTTTCCCACAACTTTACAATGGTTTGCATTGGCTTCAAACAAGAGTGCCTATGTCAGAGTAGAGTTTTAAAAAAATGTTTTGTTGATCTGACTCAAGCACGGGCACCATTTATCATTTTCCTTTCATTGAGTTTTTTAAAAACTCATGGCAGAGGTCTGCCTAAAAGTCGGAAATATATTTGACAATAACTTGGAATTTTCTCTAACCGAATATATCAGGTTTAAAATGAGTTATGGAGCCATTTTAATAGCAGGTAGATGACCTGAGAACTCCATAGCAATTGCTTACATATGGACTGCCTTACACCACCAGACAGCAATACCTATGGTTGGCAGAATAATTGATAATTATGGTTTTTAAGGAATGTATCCTTGCCATTCAGTTGAAAGATGGAAATTTAAAAAAGTAAATTTTAGACAGTCATTTAAAAAGAAATAGAGTAGTAAAACTCAATATAGTACTTATATGTTAACAAATGTAAAAATCTTTTTAGTTTTTTAAAGATTTTATTTTATTTATTTATTTATTATGTTTAGACAGAGCAGAAGGCAGGGAGAAAGAGAGGGAGAGAAATATCAATGTGTGGTTGCCTGCACCCAAGGCCTGTGCCTGACTAGGAATCGAACCGGCAACTCTTTGGTTCACAGGCTGGCACTCAATCCACTGAGCCATACCATATGTAAAATATTTTTAAAGTCTTCACTTTACCTCATGAGAAAAAAGTGTGCTTGTGCATTTTTTGTTTGTTTGCTTACACAGGTTTTAGTTTAAATACACTAGCTCAATATTTCAATAAATTTGCAACTTTAGAATCAGTTCAAATTTAACAAATGCCTACCACTGTGGAAGATACTGAGAAGGCAAAGTCATTTTAGTGTCCTTTAATATCTCAAAATGTGATCAGAAAGACAAGACAGACAAAAATAAAACTATTAAGGCATAAACACAGGCAATATACACCTGTTTCTAATGCCAGAATTTCACTTTAGTAGTTGTGATTCTCTGAGACCTGGTGATAACTTGTGGAAAGGTAGAGACCTTTCTCATACATTGTTGTTGATGAAAGTCAAAGTGGTGTAACCACTGACAGGTAATGTTTTCTAAAATTAAACATTTACAACCAATGGCCCAGTAATTCTTTTTGATGATCCAACAATTCTACGCCTAGTTGTGTACCCTAAAGAAATGTGTACATAAGGACGTGTACAAAATATTCATAGCAGGTCTCTTTGTAATAGCCCCTCCAAGGGGATATATATATATCTCCATTTACCTAACCTTCAAACCCAGGCAAAACTAATTGATGATGTTAACAATAAGAACAGTAATTAACTCTGAGGGTATTGTAATTTCAAGGGGATATGAGGAGTGTAGGGTACTACTCGGTGCTAGTCAGGGTCTGGGCGACAAAGACATATTCGATTTACAAAAATTCATCATTAGAGCTTTCTAAAAATTTGATCATACAATTTGTGTATTAATTAATTTGTGTATACATTATACTAAGAATCTGGGTATATGTTATACTGAAAAGAGGGGGATATTATTATCTTTCTATAAAAGGTGACATGAAAGTATTGTCTACCTCGATAGATGCTTCAAAAACTCTTTCTTTCAAGCTATCATTGCATGTTGCTCTTTAGACCTCAGCCCTTTCAGGACAGGGCTTTGTGAATGCTCCCACTCCAGGACCAAGAAGTACAGAGTGGGAGAAGAGCAGGGCGAGTCATCTTGCCACTACACACAGCTGCCTTTATCCTGGGAGTAGCTTTAATCTCCTTCTAGCGAACTTTGCCATCTGATAACAATCCACCACTGAGCACTGAAAGATCCAACTCTTTCTAGGGTAAACTTGTATTCTTGGTTTCTTCTAATATGGCCAGATGAATACTAAATTCTATCTTGCTTAATTAGCAACTAGGGAAAAGAAACATACTTTCTAAGATGGCAGGAGGTTATTACTGGATCACTTAATAATTGACAAGGAAATTCGGCTCTTGTGCTTGAATAAAACTTTGATATGGAAGTGGGGAGCCCAAAACACTCCTCTAACTCTACTCATAACTATCTCGAGTATAAACTAATACATGTGTTCATAAGGAATATGTACAGAGGATGTTCAAAGGAAAAGAAAAATTAAAGTGCAGTCTTTCAAAGAAGACTGTGGGAGAGAAAATTCTTACAGTTGATCTTTAAAAATGTATAGCAAATTGTCCAAATGATATTTAATTCATTTAACAAGTATTTATCATGCACCTACTATGTGTCACTAAAAGACAACGATACGAATAAAACTGGTGTGTGAATGAGAAAAAGTGAGACTAACAAGAAATCTTAGATGTGGTGAATACAGGAAGACTTTCAATGTCAAGAAGGACTGGCTACATTAACTTGTGCAGCCCAGTACAAAATGAAAATGTGGGGCCCCGTGTTCAAAATTACTAAGAATTTCCAGATGGCATTGGCCAGAGCATTAAACCAAACACGGGGTCCTTCTCAGTGCGGGTCCTGTGTAGTCAGTCACACAGGCCACACGACCATGAACCTGGCCCTGGTGCTAAGTCCGTGGTTCACATTAAACTTCTGCACATGTTCAAGTGTAGAGTAACTTGAGAAAAGTAACATCTTGGTAAAATAAAACCACAATAGTGTGCAGATGATAAAATATCAATAGATCCAAAAGAGGGAAGGCTGAGGAGAATGGAAAAGAGCAAGTCAATGCTCCAGGGACAGAATTACAGAATTCTTATCAGGAAGGACAGAGACCCTGAAGGAGGTGATTGTGAGAATGGAAAGGAAGAGCCAATTTTGGAAAAGTGGATGATGGAATTAATATAAGTTTGAGAAAACAGACATTCTGGTAAATACTTAGATTGATGAGAAGTTTATCTGTGTGGCTGTGTGTGTCAGGGAGGATGGGGTATGGTGAGCTAGGATTTTCCAAAGAAAAGAAAATATACAAATGAGCATTGTTTGCAAAGGGCAAGTGGAGGGTCTCGTACCTGGAGCAGGTTGTAAATGGATTTAAGGAAAGAAGGATTGAACAGGGTGCCTGCATGAGTGAAAAAAGAAAAAAGATTTTCGAAGAGGCTCTGAATGAATGACAGGGGATATAACTGCACAAGTGGGGTGTCAGGGAAACTGATTATGTTAAACTCCTATTGAGGAAGGTTATTATACTTTAACGAAAATTTTACCTTAACCATACTTCAGCATCTCTTGGACTCAACTTAGTTTTTGAGTTTCTTCTTTAGGACAGGATCAATATTATGTGACTCATTAATTTTCACAACGAGCAAAGGCAAACTTTACTTATTTAAAAAATATGGAGAGATTAGACTTCCAGCCAAGATGGAGGCATAGGTAGACACACTGTGCCTCCTCACACAACCAAAACAAGAACAACAACAAATTAAAAAACAAAAAACAACCAGAACTGACAGAAAATCAAACTGTATGGCGGTCCGACAACCAAGGAGTTAAAGAAGAAACACTCACCCAGACAGGTAGGAAGGGTGGAGACGAGCAGCCGGGTGGAAAGGACTCGCCACAAGGAGGCTGCTGGCGGACTGGGCAGTCACACGTTCCCATGCAGATAAACCAGGAGGAACAACTGGGGAGCAAGACAGACCACACAACCCAGGTTTTCAGTGCAAGGAAATAAAGCCTCAGACCTCTAATTGAAAACACCTGTGGGGGTTGAGGCGGCAGTGGGAGAAACTCCCAGCCTCACAGGGGAATTCATTGGAGAGACCGGCAGAGTCCTAGAATATACACAAGCCCACCCATCTGGGAATCAGCACCAGAAGGGCCCAATTTGCTTGTGGGTAGCATGGGAAGTGACTGAAAATGGGCAGAGAGCGGAGCAAGAGTCATTGTTCCCTCTTGGACCCCTCCCCCACATACAGCATCACAACTCAGCAACGTGGGTTGCCCCACCCCAGTAAACACCTAAGGCTCTGCCCCTTATACGTAACAGGTAGGCTGAGACAAAAAACAAATGGCGCAAATTAAAGAATAGATTGAAGCTCCAGAAAAAATACAACTAAGTGACAAAGACATAGCCAACCTGTCATATGCATAGTTCAAAACACTGGTAATCAGGATACTCACAGAATTGGTTGAATATGGTCACAAATTAGATGAACAAATGAAGACTATGCTAAGTGAAATAAAGGAAAATGTACGGGAAACCAACAGTGATGGGAAGGAAACTGAGACTCAAAGCAACAGTGTGGACCACAAGGAAGAAAGAAACATTCAACCAGAACACAATGAAGAAACAAGAATTCAAAAAAAAATGAGGAGAGGCTTAGGAACCTCAAGGACAACTTTAAACGTTCCAGTATCCAAGTCATAGGGGTTCTAGAAGGAGAAGAGGAAGAGCAAGAAACTGAAAACTTATTTGAACAAATACTGAAGGAGAACTTCCCCAATCTAGCAAAGGAAATAGACTTCCAGGAAGCTCAGAGAGTTCACAAGAAGTTGGACCCAAGGAGGAACACACCAAAGTACCTCATAAGTACATTACCAAAGATTAAAAAATAAGGAGAGAATCTTAAAAGCAGCAAGAGAAAAGGAGACAGTTACCTACAAAGGAGTTCCCATAAGACTGTCAGCTGATTTCTCAAAAGAAACCTTGCAGGCAAGAAGGGTCTGGAAAGAAGTATTCCAAGTCATGAAAGGCAAGGATCTACCTCCAAGATTACTCTATCCAGCCAAGCTATCATTTAGAATGGAAGGGCAGATAAAGTGCTTCCCAGACAAGGTCAAGTTCAAGGAGTTCATCATCACCAAGCCCTTATTACATGAAATGTTAAAGGGGCTTATCTAAGAAAAAGAAGATAAAAAATATGAGCAGTAAAATGACAACAAACTCACAGTTATTAACAATCACACCTAAAACAAAAACAAACTAAGCACACAACTAGAACAGGAACAGAGTCACAGAAATGGAAATCACATGGAGGGTTATCAGAGGGGGGGAGTGGGAGGGGGAGAGAGGGGGAAAAGGTACAGAGAATAAGTAGCATAAATGGTAGGTAGAAAATAGATAGGAGGAGGTTAAGAATAATATAGGAAACGTAGAAGCCGAAGAACTTATACATATGACCCATGGTCACAAACTAAAGGGGCGGAATGCGGGTGGGAAGGGGTGTGCAGGGTGGGGGGGAATAAAGGGGGGAAAATGGGACAACTGTAATAGCATAATCAATAAAATATAATTAAAACATAGAGAGATTAAAACGTATTGCATAATTTGACCATTTTAGAAGATATATTAAGAGATATTAGTGGTTTTTTTCCCTATACTTTAAAACATTTTGCTAGCTTAGGATCCTAGTAACTATTTCATTATTACCCATCAATTATTCTCAACTATACTTAAGAAAAGACTAAAATAAAAAGAAAACAGAGAATGACAGAATCAACTAGAAACCCAATGCAACAGAGAAATCAATCATAATCTTAGTTTTCTTTAGGCGTTACCCAAAATATGAGACATAGTATTATCTTTCAAAAAGGTATGAAGAAAACTAGAGACACCCACTTTTGTGGTATGTTTTATCTTTCCTTGAACAGTTAAAAATTCAGAATTTTTCATGTTCTGTCCATGGTAAAAAGAACATTTATAGAGGAAGACATATCACAGTTATTAAATGAATCAGTAGATGAAAGCCTAGATAAATAGCACTCTGGACTTTAATGACGATGGTGGAATCTCAAAATATGAGAATTTAAATGATAACATTCTCAATGAAAAAATGTATTTCTAAAGACCAAAAGGAAACATGTTATTCTTGTCCAGTTAATCATCCAGCAGAAAGGCCTTGACTATCTCACACTTGCAACAAAAACCTGGGTTGTCTGATTTAACCCAGAAGACACAGGACAGTCTGCTTCCATCAGCTCTGATGCTCAAATGCCACACTCACTTGACACAAGGGTTTCATTCTATTTAAATTCCTGCTAAAATGTGTAATGTTTTTACTATTCCTCTATTCTTATTACAGTAAAATTTTTTTAATGACATAAATAAGAAGGGTCCATTGCACATAGATTGTAAGTTATGATAACATTTCCCTCCTGGTATATTGTAGGTTAAGGGCATTTATATTAAAAATATATATAATCACTCAAAGTTTTAAGAAGAGGCTCATATTTCCTTTAAAATGACAACCAGGTTTTGTTTGTTTTAGTAAAACTGAGCAAGCTGCAATTTTAATATGCTTACATTTTGCAAAGCTAAGTATTCTAGAATGGGAGGAAAGATGATAAAATTAAATATAATTTGGTGAAAAATGAAAAGGAGAAGTATTGGGTGAGTGGGGGAATTAAGAAAGGAGGAAATAGTAAATGTGATCTTGTACTAGACACGTTAATTGTAACAGGACTATAATAAATTCTCTGAGATTTTGTTATTTTAAGTGGATATACGGAAGATACTAGAGCTTTATCTAGTTTGCAAGACCATCTATAGAAACAAGGATCTCATCATAAAAGAAACGCTTGAACAGTAAAATGACAACAAACTCACAGTTATTAACAACTGAACCTAAAATGAAAACAAAAACAAAACAAACAAAGCAAACAACTAGAACAGGAACAGAATCACAGAAATGGAGATCACATGGAGGGTTATCATCAGGGGAGTGG
>VMDR010018575.1:0-19055 GCA_007922815.1 Macrotus californicus
GGGCACTGCTATATTATCACATCCTTGGCCACGGGGTTTGTTGGCTATTTATGCTAGATACTAACAGAACTTAATTTTTTTATTTAGATGTCACTGGTTTATAGCTACACACTTAAAACTTTATACACAAAATAAACTGAGAAGGAAAATTTGCTTCACAGAAATTCACATTATAGTTACTTCATTTTATAAACCATTCTTCCAAAAAAAAAAAAGACTGTTATATTTTACAGATTTTTTTTTTTTGTTAAAGCAGAACACATGCAACACCAGGCTCAAAATCACTGTGCTCCAAACTGGTCCTTCCCTATTTCTGTCCTTGCCATGCCATCTAACAGACAGAAAATCCAATGGTTTCTGTTCATTGGAATTTTTCCACCTGGTAATTTTACAGCTAACAAATGAAAAGCACAAACTAGTATAGTATCAGTATTAAGTATCCATCATTAAAACCTTTATAAGCATACTAATATAATAACTTTAAAAATGTGTGTGTGTGTATGTGTATATTAATAAGGGTAGCTTGTATCAATTTTACCGTTCTTTGACTTTTACGTAGTACAAAGTAAGAGAATATGTAATTGAAGTATATTAGCATAAAGGAAGCATGAAGGATATTAAGATAAAATGGGGAAATGATACACTCACCAGCGGTAAACAGAAATTTATCAAAAAGACAAAGAGAAAAATACTCTATAATGGGAAAAAAGTTTATCAGTGAAACCAGAATATTCAAATTGGAATAAAGATTATGATCTGTTAGACAATGTTTATCAAAAGAACTACACATTAAAATTTTTTAAATGTAAATTTTGAATTCAAATTTAAAAATTTCTATTTGAGGTCAGCATATTCTACGTCAGAAAACACAACACTAGGGTATAAATCACTTACACTGAAGATGGTATTTTAAATCTGAAACTATAATGCAGTCACCATTAAGATTCCTTGCAAAGATGGAACCATTTGTCGAAAGGGAAGGAAAAATATTATCTGATGATAACAGCCTTAGAAAATGAAAATTACGTTTTCATTGATGGTGTGAAATCTGTTAAATCAATTCATTTAATATGATGCTCAACTTCTCAGTTGATAGTATAGCACAACCAAGAGAATTATGAATATTTAAGAAGATTAAAATGTCAGTGGAAAACATTTCATGTACATAAAAAAAAGCATTCACTGAAAAATACTCCTGAATAGGGAGGAAGCCAACATAATTCAATCAGAACTTTAAATGGAGAAACAGAGAGCAGCCCCATCCAGTTTGAAAGATAAGAATAAATGTACAAACTGTTAAGCAAAGCCAGGAATATTGATTACTTTGAAACATCTGCTTATATTGATTTTAATGAAGAATTAAAGGATACAATGTGTTAAAGACATATTTAAAAGACTAATAGTGGAATAAGACAAATGAATCAATTTTTTTAATCCCCTAAGTAATTACAAGAGACTTTGGAAATGTAGTGTTACTCATGGTTTCGTTCCAGTTCAGAACGTCCTGTCCATGGTCTCTATCTTTGGTGCCACTGCCACCAATGACGCAGTACACAGTTTGTGAGTCTAATCACTATTCAACAAGGAAAAAGGTAGATCAACATTATTTCTTTAAAAATAAGACATAAAGAACATGATCCCAGTTACTGATTTTGTCTCATGGTCCCACAATACTCTGAAATATCATGCCAAAATGTGTAAGTTTAAAAGGGAACGTCATTTGCTATTAACTGCACCAAAAATTTAGCTGCTGTATCCTGGTGTGACGACAGCCAGTGGTATGCAGAGGCTACAGAAAGACATAACGTACATACGTGTATCTCACAGCCAGTCAAGGAAAGTTCAGTTTAATGTAAAAACAAAAACTTTTGACAACATAATGACTTCACGTAAATATGCTACAGCTTTGTTCTCTTGCAGTTTAAATGGATAGTGTAATTATCTTAAATTTACACAAAACATTACGGAACATGGTAGTTCTTCATGATTAAAATAAAATAGCAATGTAAATTAATTTAAGTGTTAAATATATTCACATGATCACCATTGTGATTCCAAATGGCCACTACTGAACTTACATAGCAATATATGTACATAACATTTGCCACAACAATTGTTGTAAGTTTGACTTTTTGCAGACCAGGTAATTTTATGAGACGAATGATCTTTTCTCAATTCTTTCATATTATGAAAGAATTAAATGTTGTACGTAGTTTTCATTCCTCTGGGGAGGAGGGGAGAGAACCTCTGAAAAGTCAGTGCAAACTGAAGAGAGCTCTAATGTCTTGAATATTTGAACTTGTTGACCAAGACAGATTCCTATAAGCTGAGGATAAACAAACCTTAAGATACCAAAGAATCGCGTAACATTGTCAGCGGCATTTAGCAGATCCAAGAGGAATCCCGGATCCTATAGCAGAGCCTTCTGAGAATATGGCTGCTGTGGCTGAGGTGGCTGTTGACTGCCTCCTGCCTGAGGCAGTGCTGAGGACGTTAAGCTATAGTTTGGCACGTGGGACATATTAGTTCCTGCATTCTGGTAGACGGTGACATCAGCAGCAGCAGCAGCAGCAGCAGCAGCAGCAGCAGCAGCAGCAGGAGGAGGGCTGTACACTGAAGCCTGGCTGGGATACGTGTTTGCTTGAACAGAACTGACCATTGTGCTGCGGAAGGGAAAACAGTTAGATTAATGTTGACTTACGCACCCATTTAGTGATAAACAGGAAAAGCTATTCGTGAAACATTCATTCAATCTATTCAATAAGTATGTATTAAATACCTGCAATAAGTCAAACATTGTTATTTTAGGCACTGGGATAGTAAAAAAACAAGGAAAAAAAGTCCCCACCATCATGAAGCTTACATTCTAGTAGGAGGGAAAAAACCTCAAATTTATAGTATGTCAAGTGGTAATAACTGGTAGGAAGAAAAATAAAGCACAGTAGGAGGACCAGAGTTCCTAAGGCGAGAGATTCTGCCCTATATACAGTGTGACAGAAGAAGGCACTTCAGATAAGGAAAAATTTAGGCAGAGACCTGAAAAAAGTGAGAGAGGGGGTCATGTTGACTATATAGGAAAACCAGCTGATCAAGCAAAGAGAATGGCAAGCACAGAAGCCTTCAGGAAAAGAAAATACCAGGCATGTTCAAGGTCCAGAAAGGAGGTCATGACGGCCAAAGCAGAGTCAGCAAGGAGGGCAGCATACACTAGAGTGGCCGATTCGAGGGGAAAGAAGCCTTAGAATATACAGTGCCGTACAGACCACAGCAAGGATTCTGGATTGTATTTGAGTGAGATGGAAATACACTGGTTGATTCTGGACAGAAAGACGATGTGATTCACTGAGGTTTTAACAGGTTCAGAAGCGAGGATACCTGACTGGAGGCTGTTACAACTGCCCAGGTAAGAGCTGACAGGTGGCTGGAGCCATGGTGGACTGGGTGAAGAAGGGAGGAAAGGGTAAAATTTTGAAGGCAGTGCCATCAAATCTGCTAGTGGTCAAGAACGCCTGAGGTTTTAGAACTACATCACTGGTACAAATAACTGATAAGAGCGGTCATTTGCTGAAAAAGACTACAGATGGCAGACAACGATTACAGCAAATTTAGGGAAGGATAATCAGCACAGTTTCGGACACGTCAAGTGAGATACCCAGGAAGTGTACAAGAAAAAGATAATGAAGAGACGGTCAGCTACTCAAGTCCAGAAACCAGGGGAGAATTAGGACCAAAAATATATACTGGGGAGTCATCAGCATACACCTGGTATTCAGGGTCATGGGCCTGAATAAGATCCCCCAGGGAATGACCACAGAGAAAAAAGCAGCCCATATTTTGAGCCCTACACCTAGAAGTCAAGAAAATAGAGAAGCACTAGGCAAAGAAGAACTGAGGAGTGACAATAAAGTGGAAGAAAAACTCAGAGAATGGTCATAGTCAAGTAAAGAAAGTATTTCAGAAAGGAAGTGACCACTGGATCTGGCAACATGGAAATCACCAGTCCATGACAAGAGCAGTTCTGGTGGACCAGGACCAGGGGATGAAAGCCTGGTAACCTTGTTTTTCTCATTTCCCTGAAAACACAGAAGCAAATGAAAGAGACCTTCCATCCATTTCCCCCACGTTCATCAACCACCTGTTCCTGCACCATTCACAGTTCCTCCCCCGGCTATAACTCATCGGCTGTCAGTGCTCCCGGGCAAGGCGCCTCCACTGGTGCACTGCTCCCACTCTACCAAAAATTCCTTCAGAGTTGTCTTTGTTCACCGTCTCTGCTCCCTCCTTCCCGTTCCCAGCCTGATGTTTGACTTTTTACCATGTACAAGACACTGGTTTAACTATATCAAGAGAAGTACTAACAGCTTTAACATTGAGATTTGCCTCACATTTCTATTAAAAATGTAAAACTACACAATGGGCAATTTTCAAAATATTGCCTATTTCTACACTTATTCAATTGCTAGATTGTCTACAAATCAATTGCTGGTAAACTCAATGCTCCAGCACTCTGCACAAATTAAACAATTCATTATTATAACCGAAGTCCCACACTATACCAACTAATGCAGCCACTTCATAGGCATAATCTATGCTTAAAGGCATTGCCACTCCCTGTGTGCCACTTGGTGAGATAAAAAGTTTACAAGAAGTCAGATTTCATGAAATTATTTGCATCAGCAAGGGCCACAACACCACTATGATATCATGTTGGGGCTAAGTGCTACAGCTCCGGAGCCAAAATGCCTGGCTTTGGTCCGGACCTCCATACCTCCGTTTTCTCACCCACAGCATGTGGTAGCTGTACTGCTTCTTCACAGATTATCAGAATAAGTGAGTTAGTATGTGTAAAGCATACAGTACAGTGCTTAGCACTTACCAAATACCTCAATATGTTAGCTATTACAGTAATTATTTGCACTCTGTACTATATTCCTTATCTCAACTTTTAATTCCACCATTCGTTCACCCAGTTGCCCAAGGGCAAAACCCAGCAATTGACCCAATACTTCTCTCTCATATCTGCTCTGCACTATGTCCCCACCTTGTCACCCACATGAAATCATTTGCTAATCTCCTAAGCAACTCTTTTTCCATCTCTATCATTATATCTTGCAGTTAGACACTCGTAATTTCTTGTCTAATATAGTCTCCCAGCTTCCAACCTAGAAACTATGAATTCACTCATGTTAACGCCATTTAAAGGCCTTTTTGGGCTTTCCCAGGCAAGACCCCAACTCCTTAACGTGATACCTAGCATCATTCATTATCTTTGTCAGTAAATCCAAGTGTATCTCTCCTTTCTCCCACCACAGACTTTAACCCTTTGGTAACGTGCTTTTTCATAGTTCCCCCTGGGGACCATACCACTTCATACTGCCATGTTTACTCATGATAGAAAATCTTTCTTATCTTTTCCTCTAGGTTTAAGAATAACACAGCTTGAGCTTATTCTCTTAGGAACCTGCCCTGAATCCCTAGGCTCCTAAAGCACCCTACATGTACCTTTATTTGTAATTTATGTTATAATTACAATTTATTTGTATGGTTTCTACTAGCCAGTAAATACCTGGAGGTGAGAAATTCTAAATCAATGGTCAACTACTATGACCATGAGCCAAGAACACTCAATGGGAAATGCACAGTCTCTTCCACAAACGGCATTGGGAGAACTGGATAACCATATGCAAAAGAATGAAACTGGACCCGTCTTACACCACACACACACAAAAAAGAACCTGAAATGAATTAAAGATGTAAATTCAAGACCTGAAACCGTAAAACCCTACAAGAAAACACAGGCAAAGGACTCCCTGACAATGGTCTCAGCAGCAATTTCCTGGATGTGACAGTACAAGTGACAACAGCAAAAATCAACAACTGGGACCACATCAAATTAAAAAGTTCTGAAAAGCAAAAGAAACAAGCAACAAAATTAAAATACAACCTATGGAATAGGAGAAAATATCTGCCAACTGTATATCTAATGAGGGATTAATATCCAAAATACATAAAGAACTCACACAATTCAATAGTAAAGAAACTAACAACCGCATTAAAAAGAGCCAGAGGAAGTGAACACACAGTTTTCCAAAGAAGACAAAGAGCCTACGGGACAAAAAAAAAAGCTTGATATCACTAATCATGAAGGAAATGCAAATCAAAACCAAAATGAGACACCACCTCACCCCTATCAGAATGGTTATCACAGACAAGCGGTAACAAGTACTTGCATGTTGGCAAGAATACGGAAAAAAGGGGACCCTATGCAGTGCTGGTGGGAATGTAAATTAGTGCAGCAACTCGGAAAACAGTATGGAGGTTCCTCAAAAAACTAAACATTAAACTATCGTAGATTCAGCAGTTCCACTTCTGATTATATATCACAAGAACTGAAATCAGGATCTCATAGGAGATTTTCATCCCCATGTTCACTGCAGTATTACTCAAAACGGCCAAATATGGAGACAACCGAAGCATCTATCAACAGATGAATGGGTAGAAATGATGTGCTGTATCTGTGCACACATCACACACACACACACACACACACGCACACACACACGCACATGTGCACACACACTATGGAATACTACTCAGCCATGAGAAAAAAGGAAATTCTGCCATTTGTAACAACTTGGATGAGACTTGAGGGCATTATGCTAAGTAAAATAAGTAAGACAGAGGAAGACTAATACTGTATGACCTCACGAATACATGTGGAATCTAAAGAAGTCAAACTAAGACAAACAGTAGAGTGGTGGATACCAAGGGGTAGGGAGAGGGAGAAGTGGGGAGATACTAGACAGTGGGTACAAACTTCCATTTATAAGGCGAACAAGTTAAGAATCTAATGTATAGCATGGTGATTTTACCTAACACTGTTATCATGTGTGTACTTGAATACTGCTGAGAGTAAATGTACTCACCATTAAAAAACGGTAATTATGTGACAGGATGGAGGTGTTAGCTAATGCTATGGTGGTAATCACTTTGCAACATACAAATGTGTTGAATCAAGTCTCACACCTTAAGCCTACATAATGTCATATGTCAGTTATGTCTCAATAAAGCTGGAGTCGGGGGAGAAACTCACACTTGTATGTCAGGTGTCTAGCATAGTGTCTGGCATGGACTAAATGTTCAATAAACATCTGTTCAACAACGTAACTTGAAATAATAGACAAATACGTACACAGCTGTGGTTGCCTGAGTACTATCACCACCACCATCACTATAGGTGAGCTGAGGACACTGCACCCATACTACTTTCCCCAATTAATCAGTAAGATCATCCTAGGGTGACGAGTCTGGAAAAGTAATAAGCCAGCACCAAAATTATATGTAAAAAAATAAGGAATTACCTCCTATATATGAACTAGGGCCACTAAAAAAATCTGCCCACCGAAAATAGAAAAAGAAAAGAAATCCCCGTTGACTTTGATTTGCAATTAGAAAGTCTGAATCAAATACAGTTGTTTAAACGGAAAATAATACAGTAATAAATAAATAGTGCAAGAATAAACTGTTCCGTGAACTTACAACGGTTAACCTACTTTCGCCCCATCCTGTGTAACTGTTCTTACATACTATGTTATACATTTATGTATCTTTTTAAAAACTGCCTCAAAGCCTTTGTGAAGCCTTTGTAAGCAATTTAAAAGTATATCCTACTGGCCTAACACAGCACTCGAAATCCTCATCTTAAACATTTATTTATCCAATACTTAGTGAGTTCCTACCAGGTGTAAAGCCCTGTGCTACGCAGTACAGATACAAAGGTAAAAGAGACTCGACTCCGGCTCTCAGGATACTGTAGCTTAGTGTGGATATAGGTAAGTCTAAAGGTGGTTACAAGACAGTACACAGTATGCTGGGGTCCTGTGATGGTAAGAGCCAAAACAGGGCTGGAGTGGTGGGAAGTGTTCTAGTAAAAACGAAGCAATGAACAAATAAATTGGAAATTACCCAAAGAGAGCTAAAGATTTCAAGGAAATGCTCGATCTGCACAAGTAACTGCTGAAGTACACAAGTGTTTGAGAGATGACATTAACTGCTACAGTGCATGAGTAGAGTCAGTGCAGGCCCTGCACAAGATATTTCACATCCGGACGCAAAAGTAGACAGAAAGCCCCCTATAGAAGAGAACAAGGTGTTACACCTCTATGGCATGGCATGTTTAAACACCTATCAAATTATTCTCTCATTTACAAGAAAATTTCTCAAGGCCCTGAACTAAAAGAAAGGATCTCAAATAATCTCTAGGAACAAGGTAGCTAGAGCAGAATGTGACATAGTAACAGAAGACTAGCTGGGAAGAGGCAGCATTTCTGGATGACACTGAGATGTCTAAGAGGTTCCTACATGACTCACGCACACTGGCTGCTTTCTCAGCAGCCACCTCCACTCACTTTGTATCTGGTTTTAAAGACAGCACACTATTCTAATAGCTGCTCCCTACCTGTTTACTTCTTTTCTATATAAGGGTATTCATTTTCACCAAATTTCAACTTAAAAATCAGTCCTGGGACAAAACAGCTACACCTAACATTTTTTTTCTTGAGCTACCTAGTAGGGAGTACCCTGTTTTTTGATGTCATCATAGGCCTCCTTCTTACCCTCCTTCTTAAGGTCACTTCACAATACTAGATGTGACCACAAAATGTTTGCAAATCTCTAAGCATCCCTAGAGTATGACTCTTTTTTTAAAGATTTCATTTATTTATTTTTAGAGAGAGGGGAAGGGAGAAAGACAGGGAGAGAAACATCAGTGTGTGGTTGCCTCTCACGCACCCCCTACTGGGGACCTGGCCAGCAACCCAGGCCTGTGCCCTGACTAGGTATTGAACTGGCAACCCTTTGGTTCACAGGCTAGCAATCAATCCACTGAGCCACACCAGCCAGGGCTGGAGTGTGACTCTTTGAGGGGGAATAAAATAACAGTAAGGTCAGTATAGAACCATTCCAGGGCAATTTCAATATTAAAGAAAAGATTTCTAGAAATTGTGCCCATGCCACCAAGAAACTTCTGGCTTTGAGCCAGAATGTCATGACTTCTAGAATTACACACTGATGAACTCTAAAGCCTATCTTTTGTTTGGAGGGAAAGACTTCAGCTAAGATTCACAATGAAGCAGAAAAGGTGTTTATTTTACATAATATGAAATCATTTAACTACGTCACAGAGGCCATTATACTATCTATGTAGTAATAAGGCTCTTTCTTACCTGCTGTTCAGATAGTAACACAATCAGCAAGAGACAAAAATCATCCTAACACTTCGGTTAAGGCCTAAGAGACTCACTGTTACATTCAGATATTTGCCCTATGAACCACAGGGGCAAATAACTTCTTGAACTGTCTCTTTTCAAATGATTTATCTTGCAGTGATATATATACTAAATTCCAACACAGGGCAAAAAAGGAAACACTTGTCTTTAAGAGACGACCCAGAACCATAAATTCTGAAATAATAATAACAAAAACATTTTGATTTTTTATGAAATGTGTGGAAAACAATAGTTATTAAAAGTTTCACTAAAGTCCTTAGCAAATATCATCACAGACTCAAATAAAAGCAAAAACAAATTATGACAGAGTTAAAACCAAAATACAGCAGCTCGGTGAGTCAGTAAGACACAGGACTAGCGTGCTGGCTAGTGCGGCAACACTGCAGGGGTTCCTGTAGAACCCACTCAGGACCACGAACAGTGCTAACCGTCTGGCATCAGTGATGACATCTATTACGCAGTTTTCTTATCCAGTTCTTATGGTTACAAATGATCACAGGCACTTAAGAATTTTAATAGCACTAACTTCAAATTAACAGTCAATAATGAAATTACTTAGGGTAAGAAGCCTGAGTCTGCTGACTAGGAAGCGCGGGGTTCGTGGACGGTGGAAGTGCTCCTTGGCTGAGAGAAGACAGCTGCTCTGGCGGAAGACTGTAGCTCTGGAGATGGCTCATCTGGGCATTCCCTGCAACCAGGTAAGCACCACTTTGAGGAGGCCCTGGATACACCTAGAACAGTTCATGATAACACACATTAGATTTTTCTAAGATTTTAATAGGCATGTCAAACTCTTTGAAGAGGTATTCAGTTACAAAAAGAACAGCTGCATCCCTGAAATCTTTTTTATAGTTACTTCTGTTAACAGGCACTTTAAAAAATATTTTTCAGTGAAGTTGGTTTCTGATGATTTTATTCTCAGGTAAACACTGGCTAAACTCATGTCTATCTCTATTCAGAAGCAGTAAAGGAACTTATCTTGAAACTTTATACTAATATTACTGTCTTTTGTCATATTGATTTTTTAGTACTTCTCTAAAAGGAATCCCAAAGGATGTCATTGTTTTATATCAATAGACTTCATTTATTTATAAATACAATTTAGATTTCTTAAATTACTATTTATTGAACACAGAACAAACTTTCCAAAGCAGGGTTCAGTCAGCAAACTTTTTTGTAAAGGTACACAGAGTAAATATTTTAGGCTTCGTGGGCTATATGGTCTCTGTTACAACTACTGAACTCGACCCATAGAGAAAGCAGCCAGAAACAATTCATAACCGAAAGAGAATGGCTGTACTCCAGTAAAAGTTTATTTAAACAGATGGAAGACTGGATTTGGCTCTGGGCTCACTGCCTGCCGACTGCTCCATCTGAAAACTGTGTGTGCCCTGCCCAGGCGGCTCAGTTGGTTGGAGTGTCCTTCTGTACACCAAAAGGGAGCAGGGTTTGGTCCCCAGTCAGGGCACGTACAGGAGGCAACCGATCAATGCTTCTCTTTCTGTCTCCCCGCCTCTCTCTCTAAAATCAATAAACATACCCTTAAGTGAGGATGAGATAAGTAGAAATAAAAACTACTTGTTTAAATCAAAAGAGACCTATGTTTTAAATACGCACAACGTTCCAGTTTTCTGCAGTATTCATCAGATCTTCCATTTCGCACGTGTGGGCACAGAACTCTGCTGTCTATGCAGTAAGGCCCTTACCACTTGTTATGACAATAACACAATCATCAAGGGACAAGACGACAATCATCTTAGCACTGTGGGTAAGGCCTAAAAGACTCACTAACATCAGAATCCAAAAGGTCTTCATTGTAAACACAGCTATTCCAGTCCTCACAAATGCATTATTTTTGGACTCTTGCAAATTGAACATGATGAGTTTTTTGTTTTATGGCTCAAACTGATATCAAGGCCCGTGAGTAGGTGTCATCTAGCCACAGGTTACTCAGGCCTGACTGCTCATCTCCAGGGTTCTGGAATCTCATTTCAGAGAAAATTAATCTATTCAGTGTTTGTACCACTGTACATGGACAAAATGGAGTGGCTGCCTGATTACTCCCTGTGTCCTGGACTTACTGAGTGGGAAAGGACCTCTGCAAACAGTTGCTTGAGATGAAGAGAGGGAAAGGGCTCTGTATAGCATTACATGTGTTATATAAACAAAGGATGCAAAGTTAGATTAAAGCAGCTTCCGATAAAACTGAAAACAGTAGATACTCAGAAGAATTTATAATTAGAAATTTTACTGAGAAAAAAACTGCAGTTCTTAACCAGATAATTACATACAAAGTTTTAAAAATATACAAATGTTTGGGCCTCCCTCCTGAAGATTTTGATTCAAACAGGTCTGGGGTGGCACCAAGCATCTGTATTTTTTCAAAAAACGTGATGGGTAAGTCTGATGTGTACCCCTGCAGAAAAATAATTTTTCTGAAAAAGAACTATTGATATAATTGTATATTATACATTGTATTTGTCAAGTAAAAAGTTCTTTTAAAATCTATTTTTATTTTGAACATTACTTGTGGAAAGATTCACATTTTGAGAACTTAAAATGATGCCCTTGAGTTTTTAAAGGCCTACCTGAGAA
This sequence comes from Macrotus californicus, assembly GCA_007922815.1. NCBI lineage: Eukaryota > Metazoa > Chordata > Mammalia > Chiroptera > Phyllostomidae > Macrotus > Macrotus californicus. The sequence continues at coordinate 11,883 of VMDR010018575.1, forward strand.
GCAGAAACACCAGATGGCTGCATATAATACTGCTGACTCTGTAATTTTGCATACATGGAATACATCGGGTCTTCATTCATTAACTTGGTATAGAGTGAAAGCGCCTCCATCACTTTAACATTAAGCTCTGAGAGCTCTGAATGTTTCCTGAAATATCATACAATAATTTGGAACATATTGCTATTTAAATAATACAATGTTCTAAAGAAGAAGACACAACAAAGTAGGCAAAATAGCGCCCTGGCTGGCGTGGCTCAGTAGACTGAGTGCCATCCTACAAACCAAAGGGTCGCTGGTTCAATTTACAGTCGGGGCACATGCCTGGGTTGCAGACCAAGTCCCTAGTAGGGGGCATGCAAGAGGCAACCACACACTGATGTTTTCTCCCTCTCTTTGTCCTTCCCTTCCCTTCTCTCTAAAAATAAATAAACAAAAAATCTTTTTAAAAAACATTAAAAAATAGCAAAAAATGGTATAAGTAGACATTATTAAAAATTTAACCTTGTGCCAGAAAATATCCTGTATTTTAGCTGTAAGGCAATCAAAACTAAGATTTAGGTACTGTGCTGGGAGAGCTTATTGTATATGACTTTACTCTAAAATATCTAGGGTTCCCTAGATTATAACAGGTGGGTCATTTGGGCTTTGGTAACAGCACTTACAGCAAACATGATTATAACAGTTAACCTTTATTTTTTAAAAAGACTAATATATCAAAGGTATAATAAATCCTCACTTAAAAAAAAAGGAAGAGATGAATCTAATTCTAATTCCCACATCTAGTAGAAAACAAGTAAATAAGAACTGATTCTTTTGGCACATAAAAATAATAAACATTAAAAAAATAAAAATAAAGTAAATAAAATAAAATAGAAAAATGAAAAAGTAAAATAGAATAAGCACAAACATTAATAAAATAAAATAAAATGGCAGCTCTATCTCAGTACGCAATTTACAGAGAACTTCAGGGAAAAAGGTACACCCTACAAAACAGGTATATGCTTTTACCTATCAATATCTTCCAGCTTTTCATCAATGAGAGGTCCCATCTGGTGCCACATTGCTGACATAACAAGCTTTGAAGAAATATAAGAAAACACAGGAAAAAATGTAAATATCTGATGAATATTCACATAATTACAAGATATAACTTGGAGTAATAAAAATTGTATTAATAAATCATAGGCCAGAGAACCCAGAATTGATTTTCTTAGTCTCAAAAATATTAAAATACCAACATTTATTTTACAACATTCTAAAATGTTGAATAAAATATTTGGGTATTGTGAATAAAATATTTAATGTGGATAGAAAAGTATAAGCATGTGAATACTACCAAAGTTAAGTTTAAATGGCTTATAAATGTGAGATTGGGTCATAGAAGAGTGAGAAATGTTAATATTTTTTATATTATTCTCAATTTTATTGAAATATAAACCATTCTATACATAACAGTAGATATAAACTAATTATCCTTATTGGCAAGGATAAAATGAAAATGAAATGGTAAATGGTAAATGAAAAAGAAGGTTTACCTTCAAGATGAAGTAACTCTGGAAGATCTGGCTGATCATCACTAGGGTCTGTACTTTGCAACATCTGTAACAATTGGTCCATTTTATCCTACAGGAATGAAATAGTTAATATAAAAAGCAACAAACCGTTATGAAACGATAGGTTCTCACTTTGTAAATTAGAAAACGGGGAGAGAACTTTTGTATTCACAGATATGGAGACTCAAATTTTGGTTTTGTGTACTTGGTACCTGTGTACTCTCTTTAGGTACTATGTGAAGCCAGAGCCTTGAAAGCTCTACCTCCTTGTTTTTGGAACTGCTTACAGAAATTCTCTTAAATGAGAAGAAATAGAATTACATTCAAGCTTACATGTGAGTTCTTCAATCGCTTATGTCATGGTAGTTAATTTCACTTTGTTCTGAAGCAGTTGTAGCCTTGACATGCCAACAGGTGTAACTTCTTCCTCAAGATGGCATTACTTACGACTAACGACTCAGTTATTTCTTCTCCCCCAGGGTGAACACAACAGCTGTTTTAGTGAGGCACAGCTCAGCCATACTACAGCTGTTTTCTTTCTGTATGAGGCCATAAGGACTTAGTCTACATTTTCTTTCCACCAATGTTTCAGCTCATGGTTTCTCTACTCTCCTATGTGAGGCATCAAGGCAATGACGGATTCTTTCAGAATCTTTCGTTGTAATAACCAATGGGACTAATGAAACCATCATTATATAAATACACAGAATTTATATATAGGTTTTTAAGTCAAAATACGGACCTCACATCCCAAAGGATACTACTGTAATAATTACCAACTTTTCTCCATGCATGATTTTTATATGGTAATGCTATTAAACATACATACATTAGGTAAATAATGTAAAAACCACCAAGCCAAGCAAGGTAGTTACTTAACCCAAAACAAAAACTCTGTATTATATATAAAAGAACAGTTTGAGAGATGAATTACCAGAGAGAGAGAGAGTGACACAGCATATAAGAAAACTTCTGAAGTCAAAAGAATTTTATATTTTGAAATAGGTACTATTTTTTAATGTAAAAGAATCACAATTTTCATTGTAAGTAGTCTAAAAAAGAAGGCACCTGTCAGAAAAGTTTGCCTACAGCAAAAAAAAAGTAGAGAAGGGTTGTAAAATAAAAGAACTAATTGTGAATAACTTTTATTGTTTACAGAATACTACACTCTATTGAAATTACCTACTATCAGAAAAATAAGATATCTAGAAAGACTCCTAAACTGACCATACGTGCATGTTCCTATGTAGTGCGAGCAGCTAACGAACTTTCCCTGGCTCAGTTGGACTCCGTGGCTCCTGGCAGTTTTCTACAATCTGCTTCTCTAAAAGAGTGCTCTTCTAGCTCTCTGCTTCTGACTCCCCTAAAAGAAAGCTAAAAATCTGTAAATCCCACCACAAATTCTAAATAACATTTCATTTTTCATCATATGTTTAAAATGTTACCAAGAACATAATTTCCAGAGCTTTAAATGTGGACATTACAAAATAAAAGTTATACATTCTTTAAATACATCCCCCCAAAAATCTCACAACAGTGTTTTGTAATAGCAAAAAACACCACAAAAAACTGAAAACAACCCTAGTGCCAACAACAGAATAATCAAATCATGATATATCCATTGTATAAAATATTCAGCAGAAATTTAAAACAATGAGGTACAACTATATGTGCTGACATGGTAAGAACGGGACTATTGTTTATATTTGTATAATAACAAAATACACGCATTAATTAATAATCTTTGAAAAGAAGACAAGAAAAACATTTCAACTCCAATACCAAGCACAAACCACTCTTACGGAGGAAATCACTTACTTCATCAATAAAGGCTTGCTCCGGCTCTGGCTCTATTGTTTCTACCTGAACATCATCACTGAATTGTACCGTCTTCTTCTCTGGTTTTACTGTAAAACATGCAATATTTACCTTTTCCTTACAACAAATTTAAAATTCTATTTGAGAACACTTTAAGTTTCAAGAGAGAATATGAGTTTTTTAACTATTTCTCTTAAGCTGAGAGACTCAACTTAAAGAATAAGTAGATGGCAGATCTAGGCAATAATGACAGAACATTGCTTCATGTCAAGATATCTTAAGTTTTTTCTTCTAAATATTTTACCTTTTCCATAAAAGACACTTACAAAAAAGACGACGTATATTGCTGAAAAAAGGATTAATCACCTATTATTACACAAGAGAGTTTAGTAAACTGATGAACAAAAAGCAAAGTTTTACAATGGCATGAATGAACTGTGTGATTTTAAATAAATCTTCTTTTTAAATTACCCATCTTTTCAAAGAAAAAATCTCATTTGAGAGATAGGCCATGCTATTTCAATGCAATGAACTGGGAAGTCAGCTGTATGTTCTCCTGCATGCCACTATGACTTACTAAGAGAATGACATCCAGGACAATGGAGGATTTGACAAGTGGCCTTGGCAGAGATCTGAATTTTCCATTATATCATCCTGTATTTTTTTTAGTTACATTATGCTTTGCAATAAAAAAATGATTACTAATAGATCCAAAAACCACTGGCCAGAGACATTTCCCTTGTTCAACAAAGCAAACTTTAAAAATCTAGTCAATATAATATTAATTAGTACACATAAGGATATGATTAACATAGCAATTAACCTTCTCCAAAAGAATACCCAGGTACAATACAGCTTAAGCAAAATGAATTTCCCCTCTGAATTTTTCATCCTTGCATGAACACGGTCAGTCAGTATTCATAAAAATATTCTTAAGAAACAAGATAAAAGGGGGGCTGGCATGGGGTAAGAATTAAGGAAGGGAAATAATATCTACTAAATTATTAAATGTGCTTAATAGAATACATATATTTCCTCCAATGAATCTACAATACAATCTCATGAGACATGCTCATTTCATAAATGAGGTTTAACAGTGGCTTAGAAAGATGATCAATTCTTGCACAGGTGAAATCTAATAAATGGCAAGGCCTGGACTTGAATGCCAATCCATTTGGTCCTACTAGCCCACAGTTCTGGAATCTGGCCTGTGATTTTACTCTGAGAATAAGAAGTCACATCACTTATATATTCTGTGTTGTATGATTCCACATAAAATGGAAATAGTTTTAATTCACCCCTTCCAAGTCCCCAAAAAAGCAAAATTCTACATACCAAAAAAAGTTTCGGCTCATTTCATTTTCCCATGGGGGAATAAAGAGACATCTGCTATACATATTGCTTTTTATATCCTGAGCTATTAACAAGTAGAAAGCTGGGAGAGCACCACTGTACTGTCTGCCACCCATAAGAGACACATGGTAGACTTCACATCCTAACAGCTAACCATGCACAGATTTGCAGTGTTTTTTTCTCATAGGAACTAATACTACTGCTATGTGCACATGTGTATGTGCATATCATCTGTGCATATATAAAAATATTACATTTACATATGTAAAAGATAAAGTGCTTTCACAACATCTGTGTCTCCACAACAAAAACCAGCCAAGGAGACCAGGTATTTCTACCTGACACACATTAAGGGAAGTAGGTTTCTGCTTCCTCATAAAGAGTGGTGCTACAAGGACCGCTCTAGCACTCGTTTTACCAAAGCCGCGAGCTACAGCAACTACCTAAGCTCTGCTGCTCCTGCTCCTCTTTCAGGCGCTCCAGAGTAAAACACGTGAGGTGAGTTGAAATACTAATTTTAAAGCTGCAATGCTATATAACAGAAAAAAGACCAGATGGCTAGATGGTCTGCATGAGCTCTTGGATCTCATCCTGAACAGAAGTGCGAGACAACTCTACTCTTTCCAACAGTTGATTTAGGATAACCCAAACCCCAAAGAACAAACAAAAATAAGCACCACCATCAACCCAGACTAAAAATCAGCACAGTATGCACTGCCATTTAGAAAAGGTTCTACAACATGTTTCTTTGCGTTCTAACAATAAAGAACTCCATTAAAGAGGAACAGGTATCAGAAATCTATCTCTATAAAAATGTCAAAAAACAACCAGGCAGTAACTATAAGAGGGCATTGTTTTATCAAAGATTCGTAATGCCTGGCTTGTTGTAAAAGCCTTCTCTTAAAAGGGAAGTGTTCTTATGTTTTTAAAGAAAATTATGTCTTTATTGTTAACCTATCTATCTCTCTTTATATACATTTATTTATAATTTATTGTATAACTATATATAGTTTGCATTCTGAATAAGATTCAGTACTTATGCTATTGGAAATGAAAAGATGACTAACACAAAGATCTCTTTTTAAAATTCTTGTAAACTAAAAAAGACCTAAGCATCTTGCAGTTTATAACTTTGATTTCTTCTACCTGTCATTATATAGACAGATGAGCTAAGATATTCCATCATTAACTGTAGCTTACCGACTTAATACAAAAATTCTTTGAAAATTCTAAACATTTCAACCACTAATAGAAATCTTTGTAGACTAAAACATATTCGTTTCCTTAAACAGAGGAAGGTTATAACTTAACGTTGATGGCTCAAACTCATTATTATGAAGATCCATTAAAGTACAGGGTTATGAAGAAATACAGTCAACTGTCTACCAGTGTTTTGATAGGCTACCACCAGTTACATCCCCTGCAACTATCATGCCTGTGAGTAACATCACTTCTTCCTTAGCCCCACTTCCTACTCTATTTCTCCTAGTCGGCAACGCCTTGGAAATCAAACAAAAAACTTTATGACTACTTATGGCCACTTCTGAATATCTGACATGAGGGTTTAGGACAGCCATTATTGTTGCCTAGAGGCCACAGCTTCTGAGTTTGAGGCTAGAACACTAGAAAAATGGTCTCACCCTTGCATAGGAAGAATTCTCTATGGGCTTACACTGAATTTGTCACACTTTTATCAGCTGATGATAACGAAAATACCTAATACATAAATTCCATGAACACTTTTTAATGTGCATTTTTACAAAAGCACATATGTACACATATATATGTGTATAGATATGTTTTCTTTCCTAAGAAAAAGTCCATACTCTCTCTAAAGATAATCTTAGTAGACAGACGACTGTAATATTTAGATGATTTCTGGTAAATAATCTACTGACCAGGAAATTGAATTTATAAAACACCTTGAAGGAACTAACATTTGAAAGTCCCTGCTCCAGAAAGTCTAATTTACTCAATTTTCATTAAGAAGAGGATTATCGATTATCACCCACTGACAGATTAGAAAACACTTACTCATTTCTGGCTCGGCAGTGAGATCTGCAGTCACAAAATTAGAGGGAAATAACCCCACGCCTTGCTGAGTTTCACCTTTCCACCAGTTAGGGTCACTATGAGGAACAACAACAAAAAAGTCTAGAATAAAGACTTTTGTTTCTATAAATCTTTCCCTTTTATAGTGTTTAACTTACATTATTAACCAGATTGAAATCCCACAACAATCCAATGAAGAATGAAATGAACGTATCGTTATTACAAATAACGGATGAGGCCTCAGAGAAAATAAAAAGTTATGAAACGCACAGTTCTTTCGCGTTTACAAGGCTGGTGAAGGCTTTGAGGATCTAATCTAAGCTCTGAACTCTCTCCCCCAATGAAGGGGTCCCCTGCACTTCAGAACTGTCAACTTCAGGTGGTTCACGGGCTCCAA
>VMDR010018576.1:0-19060 GCA_007922815.1 Macrotus californicus
TGCACTTCACTCCTAATGTATACCACTCAAATGTATGTTACACACCAGCAACGCAGGTGTCTAAAGCTATAATTCAACTCTGTTACCCTGCTCTTTTGCATTCCACTTTTTATTAATCATCTGCAGAAAAATAGGTTTTAGGTAGGCATTTGAGGAAGGAAGATCTCTCGTGGAAAATTAGAAAAGTCTTCTAAATATTGCTTATTATTTCAGGAGACATTTGTATAAATATAATTCATCTATCTCATTCATTTTCAGAGATAATTTGAAATAAAATACATTAAAATCATTTGAACCTAGGACATTTTTAGAAGTTTAAACACTGGGGGATCTTAACCGTTTGAGTCCCAGGGGGTATTGTCAGCAGTGTGATTGCGCTGCTTGGGACTCAAACGGTTAAGCAACTTTTACTGGCAGTGAAAAGTTATAAAACTACAACCATACATTAATTAATTAGAGAAAGTTTCTGTCCCCACTAGCCTCTAGCTGATATGCTTGCATAAGAATTATGTTGCAAGATCCTTGAACATTCCAACCCTGCTCTCTCTCAGATATGGGCATAAAGTAGACTGTTGGACATTTGCCCTTCTCTGCTTCAGGAGGGAGGGTCACTCAAACAGTAACCTCATCGCTGTTAGGGTTGACTTCCAACAAGTGAATGTAACTTATACAGCATTGAAAAGATGTCGTATTCTCTCGTAAAGCCGCTAAAGAGGTCACCTGTAGTAAGCAAGTGATTATGAAAACTGGAGAATATAAATTAAAGATACAGGCCACTTCGGGGATGACTACTTGTTTATTCTCAGTTAATAAGCTGCCCCTTCTGGAAGGGGTGAAGGTGTGGGTGGAGCAAGGGCTGGGGTGTGACTCACGTTCCATAAATAGAACACCCACACTCTACTGGAGCAATGTAGCGAGATCACCTGATGATCGGGAGTGAGCAACCTCGAACCATTTGCCTCTGATTCTAAACATGTGGGTGTCCTGCCTTCCTGCTTGCAAACTTCTGTTAGCTTTCTGTTTGGAGGACAAAGGGCCATAAACTGTGAGCTACTTGCTTTCACTGCCATGTGTAAACTCTCAAGATGAGCAGAATCTCTGAGCTCTTCACAAAGATGAGACCCAGTAGCATAAGGAACAGCTGCCGAGTAGAATTGGTCAGGTACATAAAGCTGGGGTAAGGAAGATGCTGGGATCCATCACTGCAGAAACTAAGCACGATGCTGCCTACTGGAGAAAGGGAGCCCCCTGGGCTCAGGGGGCTGCTTCACGGAGGGGGCTGTGAAATCCTCCCCGTTTATCCCCGGTTGGTGAGTTAAAATGCAGTAGTGATGCAAAAGGAGATTAGGAAGACAGTAGTGGGAGCAGGACGCTGAATTCTGTCCACTGTGAAGGTAGTGAAACTGTGCAAATGTAGAGCTCAGTGCGATGCACCACACACGGTGAATTCATCATCAGTAGTGCCAATGCGTCCTATAGATACACCTGCTGAATTTGAGAGGCAAACTTGCTGCATAGATGAATTCATCATTAAAGCTAGAAACAGATCGATTGAATTTTCTCGAAGTAGTTAGAGAAATGCAAACTAGCCAGACCATTTTCTTGTTCATATGCCCTAATTTGCTCTGAAATAGCCAATGTACTTCTCATCACATATCTCATTGTGTCACGTGCTCTCTATTTTTGTCTGAAATGTATGAATATAGTAATAAACACAGGATGTGTGTAAGGTTTAAATTTAGCCTATATCTAAATCTTTTATTCACCTGGCTATATGACTAGCTATTGTCAGTGGCTGAAATGCAGATTTCCTCCCTAGTTTCAGGTAGTATACTTAAAAGTTAATTCTAATTAACCTATTACTCATATTTACTAGTTGTGGAATATTTTAATTTTCATCTTATGGTATAATAACTACTTTTAATAACAATTTAAAAAAATTAAATAGATTAAAGGTAATTTAAAATGCAGAGTGGCATTATGACTATATAGTGTTTCATTTAAAATGATAATCATTTGTGTAATCAACATTAATCTTTAGAATTTGCCTGAGAGCTTGTAATTAAAGATAGGGTTCTAAAGACACATACTCCATTTCTAAACCCCAGATACAGAGAGAAATGAATAAAAATCTAATTATTACATAATTTTATTTTAGTATATCTCTATTTCAAGTCATAACACATTTTAATTATTATTTTAATGACATGAACCGATGGTCCTCTGCAAAGTTTATATAGTGAAGGTTTCCCTAGACATTAGACATTAAGGGGGGAATAGACATTAATAATAATATTTACTTTTAATCATTTGCTTTTATGAAACTGCAATTAAGAAAGTTTGTTACTGAGATGAGGATTCTAAATATGCCTTATGCGAGTCAGAAGAAAATGTTTATTTCTTATTAAATATATGATTTACTGTTTTCTTCACAAATAGTTACATACTCAGTAAAGAATTATCAAGATGCCAACGTGATTATCGGTAAGTTGGCCTTCCAATTTTGGTGACTTTGTATTTGGTGTGCAGCCAATAACGAATTCAGCCACTCAGTTACTGACATTGCGGAAAACTACATAAGTGGAGTGAGCGCCTCATGTGGGCAGCTAGCTCCTTAAACAAAAATGAAAAACCAATAAGATGGAAGTGAGCATGCTCAGTTCCTTTGCTCAAACTCATCACCTGCAAAGGCCATTTCCTGTATCCTCTGATGGAGGGAGGGGCAGGCCCGAAGCTGTGCTGTGGGGGACAAATCTTCCCTAAGAGGACGCACTGGGATACAGAACATACATTCTTCTCTTGCGCTTTAAGGCTTCAGATAATTAACAAACAGAACTTTAATGTGCCCATCACTCTTTTTTTTTCAAGAAATATCAATTACATGAATGGACATAAAGTCTCTCTTTTTAAAAGTCTTTTAGTCTGTTTTATAGGGTCTCCTGGAGAGCAGGTCGGGCATGTAAAAAGGTGACACCTCACAGTTATATGGAATTTCTTTTTGGCAGAACAATGAATGACCTTTTGCAGTGCAAATGCATTTTAGGAACATTAAAAAAACAAAAAAAATTGTGAGTCCTTTTTTGGTGAAATATTAAGGTTCTAAAATTATGTCATTTAATATTTTTGAGGAAGTTCTTAAAGCATCATCTTTTAGAGCAACATGAAAAATTCATGATTATGGTAGGAAAAGCTAATGACATATGATTTAACCTTCTCCAGGTCCCTGATAGAAACTGTTGAAATGAAATAACAAACTAAAAGTGAAGTGTCACCAGGCCTGGAAACTTAAAGAAATACCCTCGTTAGTGTTATGTGATAATAGTTTGTAAGAGGTGTTTCACTTGTAAGGCACTCAATGTATAGGTACTAATTTAACTCTTTACTCATCATGGAAGTGAATGTGGACCTAGACAACCTATAAAAAGAGTTGAGATCTGTAAGTGCTGAACCTGAAATGCTATTGCAGAATAAAGATATTCACATACTCTGAGATTATAATGGTTAAAAAAAGTATTTTTTTCCTAAAATACAGGCTTATAGTTTTAAGTCAGCGCAGTTAATGTTTAATTATTTCTAATTCTTCATAGTATGTTAAAATACTAGATGCGTTATTTCTACATGCATCTTTGAAAAAGTTTATTTGAACAATTTTACCAGTAAAAAAAAATTGGCGTGGCCCTCTTAAGTGAAGCCAATAACGACCTAAAACGTCTGTCCTGATTATTCTCTTTAATCAGAGAGTTCCTACCGGTATCATCAAGAGACATAAACACAGATCCTGAACACAATCTTGCCACTCTTTTCTTTATGGTTTGCATTAAAAACCGGTGAGACAGCAACTAACATAAAATAATTTGAAACATTTCTCTGAATTGTCCTAGAAAGATCACCACACCCCTTCTCATTGGTTTCTTCTTTAATTTGCACAGTATTTCTCAGTTCTTTGTGGGGGTGGTGTACAGCCTTAATTTTGCAAGTTAGCCATTAATTATCAGTCCTCATTCTGCTTACTCTTTCCTTCTCCGTGGTGCTTAATGATTGCAGTGCGTTCCATCACGCTGCAGCCTGGCATTTTGCTGCCTAATGTTGCCACTTCTCAAAAGTGCAAAGTCTCACATTTATTTTACTTCTGTTTTTAAATAATTCAAGCAATATGGTTAGAAATTTATTAAATATTTATATAAAATATTAATTATTAAATCATATTAAGCAAAACCAATTTAATATTTTCTCTCTCCTCTTGCCTGAAATGTTGTCTTTCCTGTGGATGGGTTCCCCACGCTGTATCTGCTCGGCCACCTCGCAGATGGCTCTCACCATGCATCCTGAACTCTGTGTCAAACCTACGTAAGAACTCCAGAAACTATTTAAAGCTGCCCACCGTGCATTCTGCCGGGGTCTCAAACTCAACCTATGCACACGTGAACACTTCATTTCCTGATCTCTTCAACCTTGTACCCAATGCATTGTCCTTGGTCTGGGTCTGTGTCTCTTACATCCACATTCACGTGAGTTCAGAAATCTCACCATCATCTGTAATAACTCCCTCTCTGTCAACACATATCCCATTGGGCTTCATGACCTTGTAAACACCTTTGTATTGGCATGATCGTGATTCTATTTTAGAATCTCTAGTTCTCACTTTGATGGCACAAGAGCCTCCTATCTCGACAGCTTTTCTGCATTTGCAGGACAGCACGCCCCTCTGTCATTCTCAGCCCTGATGGCATCTTTTGAGATAACTACAGGACATAAAAGACAGAAACATAGGTGCTAGATGAGGTGTTGTGATGGAAACTGTTTCTGTGGTCATTTCAGAGGCACCTGCCCAGGTACAGTGGTTGGGACCACATGAAAGGGCTCATTCTCCACCATGGGCACATCTGGTAGAAGGAAAAACTCACTCACACTGATGCGTGGGCCCTTCACTTTGCCCCCACGAAGAAGCAGTGTTTTCTGCTTTTTTCAGAAGGAGATATTTTTTAGGAAAAAAATGTAATTCTCAACCTTTTGTGTGAGTTTGTTGTGTTACAGCCTTTTGATTTTTTTGCCATGGAGTATTTTCCAGAGAAAAAGATGGCAATGGGCCACCAGTTTCTGTGATGCCCAAATGACTAGGTGGGCTTTGCCACACGGGGGACACAAGGGCACCTCAGAAGAGGAGATGGAGATGGAGATGAAAGTGCTGTAAAATAACACTATCTCATCCATTTCACCCACCCCACCTCGATGGAAAGGGAGAGGGATAGAAATCCTCGATTCCTCTGACGCTTGTCTTGTCTGCCAGAAGCGAAGTGTAGTGTCATGATGTGCTGACCGTCAGTACCAGTAGACCTACATGGAAGCCATCGGTACCAGGGGAAGGGCTCCGGGGCCTTGAGAGACTACCTGGTGGGCACGGCAGGCAAACAATGCTCTTTTCAGTGACTCCTAAGCAGGCAAAGTGGTCATTTATAGACTGGACTCCAGAAAAGGAAAGGCAGGCCGTTGGACATTCATGCCAAGATATCTTTAACCTGATCAGCATGCCAGCACTAGTGACATGGATTAGGGTGAGGGTTAACCAAGATGTACTTCCCCCAAGAAGACCTTGGGAGAGGCCCCCGCTGGATACCTGAAGTGTACATCTGACGTGTCATAGGAAAGAACCACCATTGTGTATCTGTGATGTGGTGGAGCTCAACAACTACCTAGTGTAGGGACCGTGGTAGCAACAGAAAAGGAGATCACAGCTGGCTGCTGATATGTGGTACTTACATAGATGCCCCTCTGTGACTCTCCTCTCTGATGGCGACACATGTGGTGCACATGTGTGAAAGGAAGGGAAGGGAAGGAGGGAAAAGGAGAGGGAAAGCACTTTGCATGCCTGCCTCTCAGAACTCTAGTCTGAGGACAGGGTTGTTGAACCTTCTCAGCCATCAGCTCTTTTTTGACTTACAACTTATGATGGTTCTCAGAATATTTGGTCTCGACAACATAAAGCTGTTGGGTTTTGGTAACTCATGCATTCTATGAACTTGAGAGAAGACCTCGTAGAGGTTATTACACAGGTGATTTCTCCAGGTACGTTGTCAGACCTCACCCTGTGGATGAAATGTCACTGTGCAAAACAGAACTTTCCAAGAAGTGTGCCATGTGAGGAAATGAAAGGGATGTTGTAGTGATAGTTCAGCACAATTTTCAATTACCCTCTCTACCCTCTACTGCAGTACGGGATCGTTCGCCTCTTCTTTGATGCAAGCTCAACTCATATTTGGTATTGCTCTCAGTTTGGCTGCAGACAGTTTCCTTGTCTAATCATGGTGACTAAGAAGTTCTGATAGTGCAACAACATAGAATGCTGGGAAATGAAAGATCCTGGAATCGAATTGGGATCCATTATATACACTCGCAGGTGATATTGATGGGACCAGTGACTTTAATGTTGGAGTTTATTATTTAGAGAAACTCTACTAAGTGTGTGGTACCTCTCTGGTTGTGTAGGGATGCATTCCACAATGGAAGATTAATGTTCATACAACTCATTTCTTAGTGGATGATTCCTCTTGTCCTCTGGAGAGTGGAAGGGTAACTGCGTTAGATTCCTTGTCTCCTTTGACCACCTGATTGTGTGTGAAACCCTTCCCGGCCAACCTTGTGAACACACCACATTGCCCCTGTGCCCTGTCCCTCTCCCTGTCCATCCTGGACGAAATTCAGTTGAATGTAGGTGCAAGCCACTCACTTACTCCCGTCTAATGGACTTTTCTGCTGTCTGCCAAGTAACTAAGACATCAAACAGTTGCATGTTTCTATCAGGTATGTAGTTCATTATGGTAAGGATTTACAGCCATAGTCCTAATCCCATATTCTATTTGTTTTTTTTATCACATTTTTAATTTACTCTACCTATCATAGCCTACATATTCTTGTACTGTGTCTGAAATCTTCTCCAGAACAATAAGCAGACTAAATCGCAATAAATGAAAGTACTTTCTTTTTCCCCAAAAGAGGTTCATTATTTTTTATGCCTTTGAATTAAACTGTTTGACTAAATTGACTAGTTTCATGAATGATGAAGGGCTATTTCACCATTCCCAAACCAAAGCCCAACTAGTAATGACAAAAGGCACAGTCATAAGACAGCATCAAGTCCAGTGTTCAGAGCTTACCCTTGAATGTACCTGATAATAACATTATGGTATTTGAATTGGAATTTTAGACATTGCATCATTTAAGAGCTTGGAATGACTACCAGTTTAAACATATCAGCATGATTTCTGCTCTTAAGTAAACTTGAGAGCAGGAATTATTTTTAAAATTGAGAAAGGTAGATATACTGAGTTCTGTTATTTTCTAAAGAGAGGATTTTTTTTGAACATCTGTTTTTTTAAAAAGATTTTATTTATTTATTTTTAGAGAGAGGGCAAGGGAAGGAGAGAGGGAGAGAAACATTAATGTGTGGTTGCCTTTCATGCGCCCCCTACTAGGGACCTGGTCTGCAACCCAGGCATGTGTTCTGACTGGGAATCGAACCAGTAACCCTTTGGTTCGCAGTCCTGCACTCAATTCACTGAGCTACACTACCCAGGTAAACATCTATATTTTAAAAAATTTGCACAATATGTTATCTATGAAGAAAGCCAATAATCAACTAAAATAAGTGTGTTTTTTTCACTCTGGATTAAAATTAGTTGATCTTTTAAGTCAGTTATATACATTGATTATACGAGATAGTAACAAAACCTTACTTTGAACATTTTGCTGCTGTTATTTTCATAATTGTATCTGAATAGTCTGAAAATAATAAGTTGTGTCAGGAGAGATTTCTTCTTGTGATCTCCCATCCTATACCTGGCGTCCGAGAGCAGACAGGACCAGCTTGGTTCTATGTCTGCCTCTAGGTAATCCACCCCCAAAGAGTGTATGTTATGCCTGTCATAACAGCAGGCTAGAAAACAGCACTTTACTGCTTTCTTGTTGTAACTCATTTTGGGATTTTCCCACACCCTCCACACATGTGGATAATATATTGCATTGGACATATGTAATTTACTGAGCTGTGTTATTACTATGAAACCCAATTATTGTGGAAAAAGAAGGATTGCTCCCATGAATACTCGCGTGTTAATCTTGTTTCCAACCCGCATTGCAGGTCTGGTGCCAGGCATCGGGCATGCTTGGTAGGTGTGAGGAAGGAAGAGATACTGTTACTGCCAGGGCACATCAAGAAGCAGATTGTGGCGTTTTTTAAATCATTCGTTGTTTGTTTTTATTTGTCTTGTTAATGGCAGAGTTGTGAGCAGACAATGAAAAGTTCACAGAAATGGGAATAGCTGCATATTTATGAAATAGGAAGGGTGGGTGTGGTGATTTTAAAAATACATTTTAAATGTTGGGTTTCTGAATCCAATATTTTTAAGTCCTGTGCAATTAGGAAGGGTTGAAATGTATATGTAGGTTTATAGGTAGAGATTGAAATACACTTTATATTTAGGGGGGTCTTAATCAAAACTTATACTTATGCTAAGTTTTTTATTGGACTATTTTGTCACCAGCATGGGAGACTGTGTGGAATAGTATAAGTCCCTTGAAATGTTCAAAGGACTTGCTTTTTATGCTCTTAATTCCAGCAATTCCAGTTTGCATTTTTATGTATAGCTGTTCTCTAATATTATACATTGCTGCAATCCAAGAGACTCAGACTACATAGATGTTTTGGAATCTACCCGGGAACTTAGAGTCTTGTGCACATTTCTTCTTGTAGGCTCAAACTGCCATTTCAATAGGACCCGTCACACAGAGGTGACCCTTCTGAAATTTTCTACAGTAGCCAGTTGTGTTCCTTTAAAGAAAAAGTGTTCTAGGCATGTGAGGAAATTTATTCCATTGTAATTTTTTTACAATATCCATCATCCCAAAGCAAATAGCTGCTTTAATTACCTCATGTTTGTGGATGATTGTGTGTTGGTGTCATTTCTGCGATTTTTCCAGGAAAATGAGTGGACATTCTAACACCACTCAAGGAGGGTTGAAAGCAAGTGGCACACACTGATTAAAGACAGGAATAAGAATGGAATGTTACCTTTTTCCACTAAAGAAATAGAGCAAACAGATGGAAATAGGGCAAAACTGTAAGATTCCTGAGAGTAGAAAACCATATAAATATTTACCCAGCTACTAACCTCTTTGTCCAGAATAATACACTGAAATCAGACTCATCCCCTGTTGTAGAATAATCCTAAATAACGAGAGCTGGCTCTCCAGATCTCTGTTGTCAAATTCCCAGCCATGGCTTCGAGGCCAGAACATCGTTGGTCCCAAAGGCATTAATTAAGAGGATTTTGTCTTAGGACAACATGATTTATTGTTGTTGAAGGTGATAAAGAGGGTAGGTAACCTTCACATTAAAACAGAGTATGGTTTTAAGTAGCCAAAACTGGTGGTTTGCTGTTTTTTTATTTTTTTAATTTTTTAATTTTTAGGTGTGTTCTTTGAGAGCTGGTGGGCCCATTATTCTTCAGTTTGGAAGAGTAGGGCTTGAGCTCTTAAGGACTCTTGGTCTCAGTAGCCAGGGCCCTGGGAGGCAGGCCTGAGGAATCCCACAACAGCCTCTGTGTCTGGTGGTGGGGAGGGGACATCAGGCTGGGTGATGGGACATGTCCTGACAAATGAAGGTGAGCCAGCAGATTAGCAAAAGCATGTCTGAGTTGTCACAGGATCCAGTCCCCTACGCTGAATTGACTGGGACACATAGCCTTAAAAGGTCTCAAAGCTGATCAAAGCTGATCAACGTTACTGGTGCGTTAGACTCTCAACAGTGACTGTGACCAGAGAGGCTCTGTGAGGGGAAGCCCATGTCACTGAGCCCATGGACACCCCCATACCTATTACAGTGGCCACTTTTATCATCTCCCTATCCGGCAAAGATGGGCAGCTAGGGAAAAAAATGGCATCAAAAAATGGGTCAATGGCCCATCTGATTATTACGCTGCTTCTCTGCCAACGTTTCTCCTTGGTAAGCATTGGCGTGGCGCACAAGTCTATTCACATTCTCTCCTAATTCAGAGAGTTCTGTTCCCATCCCTCTTCCCTGAGCCTGCTTGTCATTCGTTTTCTAGTAACGATTCTTCTTTTTCCCTCCCTTACAGAGCTATCAGCCACTGAGCATTAATTCATATAGCTTGTTCCTTAGACCGTGCCTCCTACGGGCGTACAAAGAACCAGGGCCGATAGCACAGCATGTAGACTCTTCTGTAAAATAGGCCCGGCCATTTTTCTTCTTCTGTGAATGGTTCATACAGTCTTCACCTGCAGACTCTACCAGGAGGAGGGGCAGTGGGGACTGAGATCATCTACTCATGCAACTTTGTTGTGCCTTTAGGACCTGTTGGAGCTGGATTTCATGTATTTTACTTCCATTTGATTGTGGACGTGGGGTTTTTCTCCACAGAACTGTATCATACCCAGCCTGAGGGCCAGAATGTCAGTGGGGAGATAGATAGAATGAGAGTCAGGGGCACCGTGATTTTGGGTGCTGCCCGGGCAAGCAGGGTGAGCGGGCAGGGTGAGCAACATCTCTGTGAGCTGCTGGCGGCTCACTTCGTCTGTCTCAGAAAGAGAAACCTGGTTTGTACTGGGTTGGCCAAAAAGTTTGTTTGGTTTTTTTCCCATAAGATGGTCCTTGCAGTGCTTAGTCGTCTTTCACTTCATTCGAAGCAATTTTGTTAGATTGTATTGCGACAGCTGTCACATCAGCATTTAAAAAAAGTACCAAAATTGGAGAATTTTTGTGCGGTCATTTTAGTACTGAAGATGGAAGAAGATACGTGACATTTTAGTCGTATCACGCTTCATTATTTCCAGGAAGGTAAAAATGCAACTGAAACGCAAGAAAAAAAAGTGACTTGTGCAGGGTCTAGATTCAGTGCTCTGGCTGATTGAAGGTGTCAGCAGTGGTTTGTGAAGTTTCGTGCTAGAGATTTCTTGCCAGATAACGCTACATGGTTAGGTAGACCAGTTAAAGTTGATAGCAGTCAAATCAAGACATTAATGGAGCACAATTAACGTTACACATGGGAGAGAGCCGACATACTCAAAATATCCAAATCAATAAAGTTACTGGTGAAAATGATAAAGATCTTTTATTTTACGGAAAAAACTAAAAGGATTTTTTTTTGTCTGACCCAATATGTTTATTCAGCTTTTATTGCTTTGCCACAACACATCTAAGTTTCTTCTGTAATAGTTTCTTTAAAAACATCCCCTGCGTTTTCTTTATAAAACCATTCCATTCTCCAAGAAGAGGCCAATTTACAGGCAACATGGGCTCCAGCTTCCAGTCTCTTATCCTGATGGATTTCAGGGCCTGGCATCCTGCAGGAGGTTGTAATGGAAAAACAGTACACAGCTCCTCCCAAAAGATTAACGCTGCCCTTCACCTAGCTGAGAGCAAAGAGGAGGGGTTACATTGACCAGAAATAATACCCCAAGCCTTGAACAGAATAAATTTCTCCAAGGCAATAAATATTGTAATACATTTCAACCATGCTGAATACCAAAGTGCATTCTCTCCAGCCTGGAGGGTTGCTGTCCAGAGTAAACAGGTCCTCACTACTCTCTGATACATATTCAATATGGGGCAATGGTCAGCCAGACGCCTGCCTGCTGTCCCCAAAGAATTTCAGCACTGGAAAACATGGTAGGGATTTTTCACCTCGAACTCTCAATTGCCACTTGAGAAATGGAGATTCATCCACGGTGATTTGTTCAACAGTAGCTAGAGTAAGAACCAAGCCTGGGAATCTGATGGCTGTGACTCCTAGACCTAGTTCAGTGTCAGGACTTCTGCATGTCACCAAACGAGTCTTGCCCTATTATTTGATATTTAGGCATATAGATAAAGTAAAGTAAAAAAAATCTTTGGGAGAATAGAAATTGCTAGTAACCATGTCATAGGGCAGAAAATGGCATTGTCTGCTTCCTTTGACATTGGGCAGGGTCCATGGATCGTCATTGCTGGTGGACTGGGAAGGAAGCACCACGTGTTACGTTCAGAGCAAGCAGTAAAGGTCCCTCCCCCTATTCTCTTCCCCAAGCAGTGAGGGTGGAAGTCTCCTGTGGAGGTTTCATAGCTTTATGATGAGATCCATATAGATCGCTGAGCCTCTACCCAGAAAAACTGCCCAACCTACCAGAAATAACGTGTGAGTGACAAATGAAGGTGTTTGTTTTGTTATAACAGAGAGATGGGAGGGTTTGGTTATTTATTAGAGTATTACAATCTATCTTACCTGACTAATATATTTTAAAGTATATTTCCTTAAATTAAGTAATATGTAGCTATTTAGAGGACTAAGTAATGAAGAGTTGTCAGTTCTCATCTGCTCAGTGATTCCTTCTGAACTATTAGGTACTCTGGGCATATGGAGTATATGCCCAGTTATTCAATATAACACGTGAGGGAAATAACATATGTACATATTGAATACTTATTTAGATATGTTGGGAGTTTTACTGGAAGATGAAAATGAATGATGATAATTAAGAATTTATAAATGCTGAGTAGTGTAACTTTAATTCCAGTTATCAAGCTTATCTCTCTTCCAAGTGGGGTTAGATGGCGTGCCTTAGCAGGCTTCTGGATCACACAGCGCTAACAGACCATCTCCTTTTCCAGATTCAGCAAAACAGAACTCTGACTGTTCTCTTCATTTGGAGTCTTACATTTTTTTTATGGAAAATGCTAGTCCCATGGAGAATTTTTCTAATACAATAATAAACACTTAAATGATAAGTCATAATCTCCTTGGTTGAGAATCATTAGAGCCTATCAATACACAATTGTTATTTTTCACTTATTAAGGGAAACTTAACTCAAAAATATAAAAGTGTAGTTTACATAGTATAAATCTAAGTGACAACTCTGGGGGGTTGGAGAGAGAGGGATCGAGCAAAAAGGAAAAAGGACTCATGATCATGGGCAACAATGTGGTGAGCATGGGGGAAGAGGGTTGGGTAAAGGTGGGAAAGGATATAAGGGAATAAATGGTAAGGGAAAAATATACAATAAAACTATTAAAAATAAAATATGTTTTCGCTCTGTTAGGCAGAGTATTTTATTTCTGAAGCTGTATTTTAGTCTGAATTGTGAATTCCGAATCAAAGTGAGGAGAAACATCTGGTCATAACACATCTCAAACCACTCTACATGTCGTAAATCACTTTATTCACACATTTCTTTTGAGATATAGAAACCCAAGGGATGCTTGCCTATGTTAAAGATGCAAGTGTCTCCAATATGAGATTCCTGGATGGCTTTTGTGTATGGGTACACCTGTTATTGGCAGATCTTGTTCATGAAGGTCTCAGCCATCATACAATTTGAAACTGGACAGTCAGGCCTGTAATAATTTTTCATAAACATTGGTGGGTGTAAGGTCCATCTGTCCATGATCCGTTTGTCTTTCTGCACAGCTCTGGTTAGTGTGTCTGCAAATGGTTGCTCTGTGGTGCTTCAGTTCCAGCTTCTCAACTGTGTTCTGGGCAGCAGGAATGACAAGAGCAAAATGCAACCAAAATGCTCACTGGAAAGGACTCCCTCCCCCAGAGCCACCAAGGGCCTTGCTTGGTGGCTTATTTATGGTGGATCATGTCCCTATGACTTCTTCTTGCTGCACCTCAACCTACTTCTCTCTCTCTCTTTCTCTCTTTCTCTCTCTCTCCCTCTTCTCTCCCTCTCTCCCACGCCCCCCTCCATGCAAACATGTAAATTCAGATCACCGTAGTGAGTACATATTGTGTTGGTGTTTTGAATGATGTCTGTGGGTATAAAAAGATGAGTGTACAGTGTAGGCATTTGTGGGCAGCCAGACAACCTTAAAGTTGAGTCTGAAATGCCTAAGTATTATCAGAATACTTTATACCCCAAGAGAACCGACTCATGTCTTAGTTACTGCATCTCCAACTGCTGGGAAGGTGGTATCTGGCATCGGTAAGAACTAAGGATATTTTTGAAGACCGAAAGAGTGAAGGAATGAACATTTATTTTAAAGTAAGATTCCTTCAGCTTCTAACAAGGCATAATTCTCTTTTTCTTCCTCTTCCTTAGTGTGTTCCAGACAATCATGTTGCATATTGTGGTGATGGTTGATGACGATAGGTTTCTGCCTTCACCCCAAGTGGGTATGGGAAGCACACATTAGAGTTATTCTTCATGCCTAAAAGTTTGGATGCAGAGATGAACATTTATGGATCGTAATTGGAGCTGATTCCCTTAGCTATCAGTAATTTGAATTGTTTTACTCAGAGAAAGACAGTGAATATTAATAAGCTAACTATATTTATGCTCTAGAGTCATTATATATCAAACAGAAAATGACCTTAGAGTTCACTGAGGCTGCCATCACCGATGAGAAAATAGACTCAAGTTTAACAATCACATGTTTTGTTTTACCTGGAAGAGTCTCTGTTTATTGCTTTTGAAGTAGCTTAGTTATTCATATCTAAAGAGTTCCAGCTGGCATGACATACTGGGCTCACCTTGGTCAACAAAGGCTTGATGATATTTATAGAATCATATTATGCAAATATAATTGGGGTCTCTAACTATTGGTCTAGTGTTCTTCCCTCTACATCATATGAACTCTAGAAAGTAAGCACTTCTTAAAACCTTGCGAATGAAATTCCCATTGAGGGTTGGTTTAAAATTCCAAGTTCTCAGAGCGTACGTCCATGAAAGTCTAATTCCATGTCTGGATGCGGCCCGTGAAAAGGCAACAACTTTGAAAGATTCCGAGGCAGGTGGCACACAGATCACAAACTGAAAAACGATACAATAAAAGAAATGAGGCTTCATGTTCACCGCTCTTAGAGGATGCATGAAAGTTCTTAGCAAGGAGAAACCTACGACAGGCAGGGCTTTGTGAAGCTCCAAGCTTTCCTTGATGACACAGCCAGCAGCACAGTGTTGCCGGAAGAATAACCCCGCAACGCTCACTGTGATAACGATCACATGATGCGCCTCTTCAGAATATGTGCTTCTTAAGCTCCACCCCACTTGCACAGATAGTTTATGTGAGCTAATTTGACTAGATCTGGAGTTCTCACTGCAGATTTCCAGCAGTGGCTGCTGTCCAAGGCTCCAGAGCTCAGTTCCAGAAGCTCGACATTTGCTGCTTCATTTCACGTAGCATTTAATTGGCCACTCAAGAATGCATTGCATCAGGCATTAATTGGCTTTTAAATATTTGCCTTAAATTATAACTTATTCTGAGTTTCTGTTTTGGTGTGAATGAAAGACACAGAGGAGAGAGCTGAAAAACAAAAGGTTTGAATTATGTAAATGTGATACAAATGTGCTGCCAAGAATTATGTTGGTTGCTTTAGATATATTACCTTAGATTTTTAGACTAACCCTATGGGATATATTATCTCCATTTTATAGAATAGAAAATTGAGACTCAGGGAAAAAAATAAATCTCTATCCAATTGAAAGTAAGACTTGAAAACTAAGACTACTTTTTCCAAAATGTGAGCTTAACATATTGTGATTTCTCTGTATGTCTCTCTCTCTCTCTCTCTCTCTCTCTCTCTCTCTCTCTCTCTATCCCCCTCCAGCTCTCTCCTTTCCTCTCCATTTCTCTATTGCTAATCTTTTTCTTTATTCACTCATTTGCCTGCCACCCACCAATCCACCCACCCATCCACTGATCTGTCCATCTGTCTATCCATCTATCTCTCTGTCCATTCATCCATTTTCCTTTTTCTCCTACCTGCCTCCCTAGTTCTCTACTTTCCTACCACTTACCTATCTAGCATTATCCCTTAATTGAAAAGGGGGTTGTTAGATCTTGTCTTAAAATTTTCCTGTGCTAGAGGTTCGATCCTACAAAGGGTCATAGATTATTAGACTGGGACTGTTATTCAGATCAGTCACGAACCATCAGACTCTCTCCAGTTACACATGAGGAGGCACTGGTCCAGGAAAATTTAGCAACTTCTTTAATATGGACATGTTACATTATTGGCAGAGCTCGAATATAATTAAGTCTTTTGACTTATAATGCATTTCCCCCACTCTGGAACTTTAGGTTAAAGACTACTAGTTAAATATTGAATGAGCTTAATTATAACACTTCTAGGTGACTAAAAGAGGGAAAAATCTATCCACAGAGTCAATTTGTTTCACAAAGATTAAGTTGAAAGAGTGAATTTACAAATCACGTGCACTTGCAAATTTGCACTTGCTTTCTGAGATTGATAGTCTGATATACTACAATTGGATGTATTTTTTAAAATTAAATTGGCTCAGTTCTCATGCATATCTCCAACAGATTCTGCTAAGACTGTTTTCTTTAGTGTTCCATTTGGATGAGCCTGTCCAAATTCTGTCTAATAGTTTGGAAAAGGTATAACAATAGATTAACCATTTCCAGGGTGTATTCTTGAACAGTCTAAAGTTTTATAATATCAGTCATAAATCAAATAAAGTAGAAATCATATTTATCAGGGCACCTAATATTGCCATTGAATATGGATTATTCATTAGAAATGATATTAATCACACTGTTTGTGACCATTCCGTAAATTAATATTTTTTAGTAATGTCAAAGTATTTGGCTACTTATTTGATATTAGTGTCTTCATTTGACTACTTTGTAAATGAAGGTTGAGAAGGGATACCAGAAAAAATTATATGCAATCTATTGCCTACACAAGCAGAATGTACTCCACTTCAGCATGAATCAAAGGGTAGTGATTACCACAGAAAACACACATTCATCACAGAAAAACACCATGTCAAAAAGTAAATTTAATGGTTCCAGCTGCAGTTAACTGACTTAGTATGGTTACAGTAACCATTTTTAAATGATGGATGTGTGATTTCTTCCATAAAATACTTCTTAACCTCTATTAAAATATTCAAACATAAACAAAATTCAAATATTTGCTAAGCTTTTAAAAATATATCATTGTGTTTAATAATACAGCTGCTGTGGATTAAAAATCATAAAGCCCAGGCTTCTAATTTGAGAAGTTTGCAAAATCATTGGAGTCATTTCTCCTAATCTCTTGAAAACTTTCATAAAAATGGCTTTATATTGCTATATTTGAAACATCATCTGTATGAACCAGGGTTCTTCAGAGACACAGGACCAGTAATATTATATTTATTTTGAAATATATATGTTTTCAGGACTCATTTCTGTGTGGAAGGGGAGAGATGGAGGAAGGATAGTAAGGGAAATTTCCATTTTTTCTGTGGTGGTGTGTAATCTTTTCCTAATTAAAATGAATGTTTGTCATTGCGCACCCACTTGACAGCCAAACTCTGGAATAATGAATTGAGCACTGAGTGATGCAGGAAGGTTAACTCACCTCTGACAATGCTCTGCACCTGCCAACAAACACAGCACTGGGGACCAGAGAACCTGAAGACCCCGTGCCCAACCCGGGCCAGGCCTCTGCTGAACCCTGAAGGGTCCTGGGACAGAGAGTATTTGCTGCTTGAGACTCGGGGGTCCCATCACCTCCCCTGGTAACCTGCTCTGGCATTTAATCCTTCTGACTGTGGGAGTCGAAATTCAATTTAGAAACAGAAATTAAATTTAACTTTATGAAAGAGAAATTTATACTTCTGCCTAAAACTCTTAGCAGTAATGAGACAACTGTTCTATAAATGCAGAGTCCTAATTTATAATTTCAACAAGTAGGATGGTAGTGTCAACATTTAACATATTTTTTCCATTCACTACATTCATTCCTTTATTCACAAAATATTTATGAAACACCTACTGTGTGTCAAGAACCGCGATGCCATATTCACACACCTTGTCCACAACTGTCGTCATGTCTTTTTTAACCTCTCCTAGTAATAAATTCCATAAATATCAATAATAGTTCATAGCTCTATTTGTTAAGTACTAACTTAGGATATCACATAGAGGTTGCTATCATGAAATATAAGGATTTAACTCAACTGCAGAAAAGTTTATTCCTTCTCAGGCGATTTAACTCATTCAGCATTGTTGGACATTTGACTATACATTTTAATTCAGATATAAAATATTATTCAGCTTTTTATAATTAATTTAGCCTGTGGATTCCTGTCCAATGAAAATAAGCAATAATCTCTGGAATCAAAAGTCCCACTCGAAGACCTGAACAAATCTGTTTCCTGTCTCAACCATTTTGTATTCATAGTTTCACAGAAACATTTGCGCTACTCACTCCTGCCCCTCGCTGAGGTTTTGTCAGCCTGTTCATGGTAAAACATTTTTGGTGGATATCAACCTTACTACTTTGGGGGAGAGCACAAAGAGGGTTATAAATTAGTAACTTGATTTACCCAGTTTCAAAAAAATGTAATAACCATCTCACAATGGAAGTTATGTTATTGATCTTTTCTGCCTTAGTTTTCTTGTTTCAATAGTGTGAGTGAGTATTATATTTTTCTCTTCCATTTATTGAGCGATTGTCCTTAACAATTCAACAAGTATTTGTCAAACCCCTTTGTCCCTATTTACCACAGGCTTCAGGCCTGTGGCTGCCAAACACCAGTCAGGAGGCTCTTGCCATCCTGGGCTTGTGGGATCAGGGGTACTGGTGTAAAAATAGCGACGTTCAGTCACCACGCCACCATGTCCTGGGATTCAACACGTCGGGCCAGGGCTGTGCTGTGGCATTGCTGAGATGCAACTGATGAGACAATAATGGCAGATGATGAGGTAAGAGTCAGGTAGAGTTTCCAGCGGAAATCAGCTCTCTCCCTGCGCCAGCCCTATGCACGGCTCCCTTACTCCCCACGAGCCACAGCTACTGTCATGTCTGCTTTTTATCTTTCCTAGTGATTGACTCCAAAATTATTAATAATAGATTTATATCACTATTTGTTAAATTGCCTTGTGATATCAGCAATTGATTTGTCATCGTGAAATATCAGTGAGATACTATTTGATATAAGAATACTCTGACTTGTTTTAACGATACCCCTCATTTCTTTTGGAAATCCAGCTCCAGCTAATTTCTACACGTGGTTTGGAATGGTATTTCTCCCAGTCTAAGCTCCGGGAAACTCTTA
>VMDR010018577.1:0-19054 GCA_007922815.1 Macrotus californicus
TTTAATTAATTATAAGAGAAGTGGTAAGAAAGAGTTATATAAAAACCCAGGAGTATCAACCTCAAAGCAAGTAAATAAAAAAAAGTTAGTTTCTCTCTTTCAAGTTGTTCAGAGAATTCAGAAATAATCGACTCATGCTAACCATGGACTAATAAAAGTGTATTAAATTATACATAAAAATTGGTTTTGTGAGACTGGGTACTTTTCTGCTGAGTGTTTAAACCATCCTTTAAGCTTCAATTTTTGTAAATCATTAAAAACAAACAGAATGAGACTGCTTACCCTCAGCACAGAAAAACTGGTGCATGTACCTACCTGATCAGGTACCACTGCCCCCTCTTGGTAGCAAATAGTAATTGTAAGTTCAGTGTTTTGGGAAGACAATTTGAAACGTGTAACCAAAGAAAGAAACCATTGCAGTACAGGTAGGTCCTGATTCTGGAGCCAAGTAAAGAGAGAAATGTTGTGACTGGTCCACAGCTGAGTATGGCCTGCACCTGTGGAGAAGGGCTTGTTCGCATTTCTGGACCGCAGCTGCTCTGGGAAATAATTTCTGGGTGGCAACTTGGTTGATTTCCTCGTTGTTGGTTATCTAATCCTGCATCTTCTCGTTATAGCTGAGTGTGTGCCACTAGAAATATGTTCGGCCCTGGAATTTATGAAATCCACTGCTGTGTGGTGAACACCCAGTCCCCAGACAACACACAAAGACACCATCCGCTGTGTTTTGCCTTAGGATGACTACTTATTTGTTAAACTTCTGTGCATTTATTATTAAGGTGCTTTTCAAAAGATTCTAGAATGGAATTTAAAATCTGACAGGGCCAGGTCCAATAAAAAAAATATCCAGAGAACCTGAAGGCTGTCTTCCTGGACCAGATAGGGTGGATGTTTAGAGACACAATTGACATTAGAAGGTTAAAGTGGATGTGGCTTCAGATAGGAGTCGCAAGAGTTGGGTTCCATTGTTGTTTGGCCTTTAACCTTCCTAAGTTCTCAGAGCTGTGGTTTCTCATCTTGGAAATCAAATGATGTTTTTCCTGAGCAAACTCTGAAGTTTATACATAGCATATTTATGTAGCCAGGTTTTTTAAATTGTGGTGAACAGACACTACTTGCCTACCAGATTTTCATCATTTCTACTATTCAGCGATCACAGGGCTTAGCAGCTTAAAATTATGAACCAGACAGACCTGAGATGGAATCCTGGTTTACCATTTGCCCCCTGTGTTTACTTGGACAAAGGCTATAATTCCTCTGAGCTGAAGTGGGTGTTGTAACATTGCCCATCTCATAGGGCCTCGAGGAGGACTAAGGAAACCAATTAGTTGAAATTGGTACAATGTCTATCATGTGGTAAGTCCTGAAAAAATATTTGCCCTTATTGTGACAAAATGAGAGGTGACAAAATTATCCAGATAAGTTCAGTTACTGGACATATTTGATCTGGACCATTTTTTAAGTTCTAAATTAGTTTCTCTGTCTTCATAGTGGGTTTGGGGTCATTTATGCTCCTTGTTTCAATTTTCCAATCCAGTTTTCCCATTTATAAAGAACATAGCGTGAAGTGCTCCTATTGTAGCAGATTTCCGGTTACCCTCAAACACGAATTCCTCCTTCAAAGAGAATAGATAAGAAAGGCTGGATTTGCTAAGTTTCTTTTTTTAAAGAAAATGTTTTATTTACTAATGGTACGAAGTCCTTTCCTTTTATAACAATTATCATGACTGATTGGTTATAATTCAAAATTTCTTACCATTTTGGTTTACTACTTTCTGATGTAACTTGGTCTGGTTCTAAATTCAGCTTTAAAAAGATTTTTTAAGCCCTGACCTGTGTGGCTCAGTTGGTTGGGTGGCAGCCCATGAAGTGAAAGGTCGCTGGTTCGATTCCCGGTCAAGGGCACATGCCTGGGTTTCAGGTTCCGTCCTGGTTGGGGTGTGGGCAAGAGGTGGTCAATGTTTCTCTCTGCCTCTCTTTCTCCCTCCATCCTCCTCTCTCTAAAAATGTATAAATAAAATCTTAAAAAATTTGTAAAGACCTATCTCTTAAAATTGAGAGAGATTGACATAAAATATGTATCAGTTCCAGGAATGCGACACAATGATTCAGCAAAAGTTACATTGTGAGATAAGCACAGGAGTCCAGTTGACATCCGCCACCACGCAGAGTCACAAAGGTTGTTTTCTTGTGATGAAAACATTTAAGATCTCTCTTCGTTAATTTTTTTTTTTTTGCACACACTGATTTTCTTTAGTTCTAGCCTGATTTTCTTTAGGCTTTGAGCAGTATGGTGAGTAACAGTATACGTGAAGTATACTGTTGCTTCAGTATACTGCTCTGTGCTAAGCACCCCACAGTCCTGTGAAGTACCAGGGTACGCCGTCAGGCTGGATGGCTTAGGAACCTTTACTTGAACCAATGGAAGGCAATTACAGAAAGATAGTATCGTTTTAAATTATTTTGTAATGTTAACTGGAGGATATGTTTTTTGTTTTTATTTTTTTCTGAGCATCTGTTTTTAAATTGATTTTAGAGAGAGAGGAATGGAGGGAGGGAGGGAGAGAGGGAGAGAAAGAGAGAGAGGAACACTGATGTGAGAGAGAAACATCTATCAGTTGCCTCCCCTATGCGTCCTGCGGGGGGAATGCGCCTGCACCCTTTTTTTGGTGAATGGAGGATGCTCCAACCAACTGAGCAGCCAGGCCAGGGCAGAAAGATATTATCTTTGAGGGAAATCTAAATGTAGGGACTCAAGTTTTGGACTCAATCAGAAAGCCTGAATTCTGCGTCCACCTTTTCCTAGCGATGTCTTTGTCCGTGCCCACAACTTTGAGCCTTTGTGTCCTAAAGTGGAGCCATGAATTCCTGTCCTGCTGTCCTTCCCTGTGTGGACATGTAATGTGTGTTTTAATGTGTTAGGTGTTAAATAAATGTAAAGGATTATTAGTGTCCTGCTTACCTGGAGAGTATGCACTTCTGAGATTATTCTCCGAAGTGCTATTGCAGCTACTGTTGCAGTGAATGGTATTCTTATATTTGATAGAGTTAACTCTTTTCTATTTTTATAGTTGGTACCTTGTTTAATTAGCTGCTGAAGTTTCTTACCCTTATATTTTACTTATGTGCACTTTAAGAAATGTGCATAGTAGGGAAGGGAGAGATGTAAGTAAAGAGAGAAAAATAAGAATTACTTGGCTATGGTCCTGGCTGGGGGCTCAGTTGATTAGAGCATTATCCTGACATGCAAAGGTTGTGAGTTCGATCCCCAGTCAGGGGACATACAAAAATCAACCAGGGCACATACATGAGTAAGTGGAACAACAAATTGATGTTTCTCTCTCCCTCTCTCTCTTTCTTCCTCTCTTTCTCTAAAATAAATGTTAAAAATAAATGAATAAAATATTGGAAAAAAAACCTACTTTGGCTGAACTATTTTTAAGCCCTTCTCTGGAAGCCTGGTGTGAACATAGTCATGTGTGCCCATGTCTGTGCACCCATGGGTGCTGACTCCTCGTTCTCGCTTTCTGAGGGCGCTGCGGGCAGGCTGGTCCATGTCCTCTTCTTGGGAGTGGAAGTAGGAAGAAAATAGGGAGATTCCATTCATTCATTAAATTGTTGTAACCTTATGTTCTTGGTTAAAAAAGTTTAAACCTCGCACCTGTTAGGATGGTTCTTATTAAAACAAAACAAAACAAAACAAGCAAACAGGCAAGAAAATAATATGTGTGAGCCAGGATGTAGAAACACTGTAAACCCTGTGAATAGCTGGTTGGGAATATAAAATGGTGTAACCGCTGTGAAAATGGTGTGATGATTCCTCAGGAAATAAAACATAGAATTATTGCACGCTCCAACAATTAATTCCACTTCTTAGTTGATACCCGAAGGAACTGGAAACAGGAACTGGAACAGATCTTGCACACCTGTGTTCATAGAAGCATCATTCACAACAGCCAAAGGGTAAAGGCAACCTCAGTGTCCACGGACAGAGGAATGGGTAAACAAAAGATGGTGTACGCGTACCATGGAATATTACTCAGCCTTAAAAAGGAAGGAAACTCTGACACACATCACAACATAGATGAACTTTGAGGACGTTATACAAAGTGAAATGAACCAGTCATAAAAGGACAAATACTGAATGGTTTCAGTTATGTGAGGTACCTCGAGTAGTCAAATGCGTGGAGACAAAGATCAGAACGGCTGTTGCCGGGCCGTGGAGTTGTGGGGTGTGGGGTGGGGGGTGGGGGCGCAGGCGGGAGGTTGTTTAATGGATCAGGCAGTTGGAGAAGAACTCCTGGAGGTGGGTGGCTGCACAGCTGTATGAATGGACGTAATGCCGCTGAACAGTACACTGAACGGTGGTTAAAATGGTACATTTTCTGTTATATATATTTTACCACAATAAAAAAATTTTTAAAGCAACTTCCCTATAGGGAACCTATCCATGTGTGATGTGATCTAGTGGCTCAGCTCTGGTTCTGAATGCAGACAGACTCGAGTGGCGTGCAGAGAACATCCGTGAATAGGTCTCCCATGGGGAATGAGGCCTGCATTGCACCTAGGCCGCTTTGAGACTTGCTTTTGCTAAAAAACTCCCTCACCTTGAATTGAGGAAACGTGTGTACTGCATATCTTTAAAGTAACCTTCCAAAATCTATGCTAAACCTCTCAAGTTTGGGTGTAACCAGTTCAACCTTTTCCCTTTACATTTGCAAATGACCTTTATCTTAAAGGGATTAGTAACATTCTTTCTTTTGTTATGATAACCACCTAAAGTGAACCTGAACACAGTGAAGGAGGACCCTCCTTGATGTAATCTACCTAGAATATCAATAAAAGTCTGTCCAGGCAAAGGGTTGGGGCCCTTCTCTCTTGATCCTTGAGAGATCGGCCACGCATCCCTTTTTCTCCACCAGATTCCTTTAGTCCACGTGAATTTGTTCGTCACTTGTCCGGGGATATAGGACAAGCATTCCACAACAACACGCAGTCCTGCCAGCCGGGACTGCGACACTTTCCCATAACTGTCACAGTTACTTTATAAAAACTATGGAACCCTTGACTAACAGAACTTTGTTTCCTGTTTTTGCTTACTACAACTTTTTTCATTTTTAAGAGCTTTTAATCAGAAGTCATAATACTTGCCTGTTAGGAAGAAGCGATTTTTTTCCGTTGAATACCTAGGACCTTTTATTTGCAATCACTAGGAAATAAATCTAAAACGAAAGCCTGATGTAATTCTAATTCACTTTCGGTTATCTCTTTACCTATGTCTACCTAATTCATATTTTTCCATGAACTTTTACAAAGCCTCTTCTTTGTGTTAGCTCTGTACATCCAGGTTTACACGCTGACAGAAGTGGCATGGCACAGTTGGAGGCACTTAAAGTCCCTGTCTCAGATGTTTCCCTTATTTGCATTATCGCCTTGGCCATCTGTTACGCATGCACACAGCACACATTCCTTCAAACATCTGTTGACTCTACTGCGTGCCAGCTACTGTGCTCGGTGTTGGTGGAGAAAGATATTAACAAATAAATAAAAATGGTGTAATAAGGGCTTCCGTGGAGGTGAGTGCAGATTGGTCTGTAGTAGTAAGGAGAACAATAAAATCTACCAGGAAAGACCCTGCCAAGTGTGTGAAGTGTCAATTGAATCTTGAAGCGTAACTAACACACAAGGAACGGGGAAAAGCGTTTCGGACAGAAGAAAAAGCACACGCAGTGACACAGAGAGATGAAAAAGCATGGTGTGCTTGGCTCACTGCAGGGTGTTCAGCACAGCTGGAACACGTGGTAACAAGGCTTGTGGCGGTGGTAAGATGAGCCTAGAAAGGTAAGCAGGGGACAGATCATGGAGAGCTTTGGATTTATCCACCCATTCATCAATAAACATTAATTGAGTATCTGCTATATTTCAAGTATTACGCTAGAAGTTGGGGGTTCAAAGATTAACAAAACACAAGTGAGAGAGTGTGGTAAAAAGCAGAAATTGAGCCGTGTACAAAGTTAGTTGGTGGATGATAGGGTGGACAGAGAGATTTTGCCAGAAATGCAAGCCTGTGGGCAAGAAGCTGCATGGTTTGCGTGGAGAAAAGTGATTTTGTGTTGAAGGCAAGTAGTAGCATACAGAATAAGGCTCTAAGGTGTGCAGGGCATAATCCTTTGTGTCATTTTATTGTTTGTATGTATGTATGGATTTCTATTTTATTGATTGTACTATTACAGTTGTCCTGTCTTATATCCTGTGCCCACCTCCACCCATCATGACCCACTCCCTCAGGCAGTGTGAGTTTTAAAGAGTGTAGACTTTAGCCTGAGGATGATTAAGGAGCCTTTGACTGGCTTTAAATAGCAGGGAACACCTAGATCCCTCTGGTAGGTGGGGAAGAGGGACTCAGGGAAGGTAAGGCGGGAAAGCAGACAGATAGGCGAACAAACTGTGGAGACAGTAAAAAGATCAGTAGTCGTTGGGGGAGGGGCGGGGGAGGGATAGGGAGGGATGGATAGACAGCATAGAAAACCTTTAGCGAGGGAAACTGTTCTGCAGGATATTGTGACGGTGAATACCCGTCATTGCACATTTGTCCAAACCTGTAGAATGCACAGCACCAAGGGCGAGCCTGAATGCACACTGTAGACTTTGGGGGGAAATCATGTGTGAGGGTCATGGGTCACCCGCTCTGTGCCATGCTGGTGGGGCATGTTGACATGGGGGAGGTTCTGTGATTCTAAACAGCCTCTCTGGATACTCGCCCCAGCTTAGGTAGTTGCCTGCCTCCCCTCTCCCAGTCTCTCAGCTAATCTGATGCCCTCTCAGTGTGGGAGGTGCGAGCAGAGCCGAGGCGGCTTTAACACCACCAGCCACTGTCAGGAAAATCTAGTGCTGTTACCAGGTAGCTGGGGTTATAATTAGCCTAGTTGCTAGGGGAAAACTGAGATTCTGTAAGCAGGGACTGTCAGAAACAGCTTTTCCTGCTTGATGAATTGACTCCTTTGCAGGAACAAGGTCGGTAGGGATGTAGTGTTTTTAATGTGTTTTTAGAGAATTCAGCTTTTGCCTAGGGTATAGGATATGCTAAAAGCAGAAAATAGGTTTGTGCTGGGGCTAATCAGCATCTTCTATGTGGTAGGAGGAGTGGGCAAAAATCTGCTTTGATATATATATTTGTATGGCTGGAAAGAGACTTACTTTAAATAAGAACTTAGAATCACAGTTTCGAACTAAAGAGGATCTTGAAGATAATCTATATAATCCTTTCACTTTTTAAGAAAGCCTTTTATTTTAAAAATAATAGTAGACTTACAGAAAAGTTGCAAAAATAATATAGAGAGTTCTTATATACCACCCCTTCAGCTTTCCCTAATGAATAAGCCCTTTATTTTAAAGATAAGGAAATTGAGGCCTGAATAGAAAAGTAACCTGCCTAAGGTCACACAGCAAATTACTGGTCAGCTCGGGATTAGAACCCTGGCACTTGCAATGACTTCCTTGGTCTTCAGCAAAGTTTCAGGGGATTTACATGCTTGTTAAAAATTTAGACTTTCTTTTCCTCTGTGCAGCTGGGGCTAAAATAGAGCATTCACAGCAGGAGGCAGAGTAATTATAGATAAATGATTCTGAACCCCGTGCCTGCTGCCAAAAGAAAACATTTAGTTATTTAGTTCCTCAGCTTATATATGCCTTCCCTAGGAGTTTCATTTGTGTTTTGAAAGTGACTGGGAACATTTGTTTTTGAATCTCTGCTTCCTGCTCTGGCCTTTGCCATCTCATCTAAGCAAGTTCAAGTTCACAAACTTCCCAGCAAAATGAGGCTCTGTTACACACATTGAAGGCACAGAGGAGAGGCTGGTGCAAACTGGGAAGAAGTCCGTCCTGTCGTGTCGAATGGCAGCCAAAGTGCCCACACACCGACAGACTTGGTACATGCTGTTCCGTGCAGAGCTGAGTAATAGTCCAGGTGGCCTTTTGCCAAGCAACTTTAGAACAGATTTTGGGCCACACTGGGCAGTGCCATCCCTGTTATTTAGAAACTTGGCTTGAAGAGGTTGGGAGTAAATAAAAGGCACTGGCTGCCTTGTAGTGCCAGTTTTCATCTCCCAACCTCATGCAAGGGCCCGCTGTCATGAAGGTCAGGAAGCCACCTCTTCATGTCCTTAAGTACTTGGGGCCTCAGGAAGCCCACATGGAGGCTTGAGGAAGAAGCCTGCTCTGAGGCCCCCGGGGAAGTGCAGGGAGGCCGCCTCGGCCCTGGCTGAGGCCCAGGAGTAAGCAAGTCCTTCCAGGTCACTTGTTCTTGATGGGTTCCCAGGCTTCCTCTGAGGGTCATAGTAGCTGCCCCTCTCAGGTACGCCGTTCGACCTCCCCATCCAGATTCTGTCTAGTCACACCGAGTCTGTGCTCAGTACCAAACATAAACCTGGCACCAGTCAATTGATGATGCGAGCTATCATCACTCTGCTCCGAAGTCAGGAACTCCTGAGTCCAGAGCTGGACCCTAGGGTCTTCCTGGCACAGACATCAGATGGAGCTAGAGGACCTCCGGGGCTCTGATGAGCAGACCCTTGCAGATGGGACGCACTCTCTATTCAGAGAGCCTCTCTCTCCGATCCTTTCTAGGCTGCGGGATTGGGGAGCAGCCCAGCTCACTGCCAAACCATGTGCAGCCTCAGAGAACTCAAGAGTGAGAGTAGTAGTGGCTGGTCCCTACCAGCCTCTGCAAAGCTGGGACTGAGAGCACAGTGGTGCCCTCACCTGTGGAAAGCTTGGTTGTAGAGAGGCCACCTGGGGGACTTGCCTGAATTGCTACAGGTAGATGGTGGCGATGTCAGTTAGGACTGGAACTCCACCTCAGGCTGTCTCCACCTTCACCTGGCCCTCAACTGCTAGCTTCCGAATTCCTCTCTCTCCTCTTTTCTCTCCTGTTTCCCTTCTTCTTCAAGGTGTGTTGGAGTATGTCACCGATGCCTCAGAGTCGATGGAAGATGGAGGAAAATAAATGATCAGGAGGAAAACCCCTCTATCCTCTCAAGGCTACTTCTTTCCAGAAGTTTCTAGAGCCAGGTCTTGTCCCACCTTCTGGTGTCAGTGTTTCCCCCACTTTTAGGCTCTTCCTCTCCTTCTTTGTCCCACATCTTCTCTCCTTTTCCCCAGTTTCACACATAAATGCTACATGCTTCTTCATTTAAATCCTCTGGAGAAGGAAATCCATTCAGTATTACTGCGGGCCAGGCTCTGTGCTTTGCATTTTATACATATTTAATCTCAGCCACAGAATAGCCCTATGAAGGTGGAGTCTTGTCCTGTTTTTCACAGCAGCCAGATTTGCCGTCAGTAGCCTCAGGGAGTGTACCTGGTATTCCCAGCAGCCACATGGCCTGATTCTGTAGTTAATAATCAAGGCCTTGGCACATCCTTTAGAATTAAAAGTCCTTCTTTCAAATGCTAATGATGTTTTTTAGTAACTAACTCTTCATTGTGTTAAGACCTGACTGAAGAGAAAGGAAAGAGCTCTAGTGAACTGATACCTATTTTCATAGTGACAGAAAAGGGTGGCATTATCTCATTGATGTATCTTCAGTAGCAGGTGGCATTGACCTTATTTTTACTTGTGAAATAGGTGCGAATTGCCATGTGGAATGCAATACACCATAGTTATCCTTATCCCCATACACTGCCCTAAGTCTGGTGTGGAACTCTAGATATACAGAGGAAATTGGGGAATACTCAAACCAAAATAAAAATTAGCAAATGAGGTTTATGAGAAAAGGGCAGTGGAATTGGGATTTTTAATTTGGGGAAGGACAAGCTGAGAGGTGACCTAATAGTAGGTTTTAGAGACTTGAAGTCTCAGTGTGTGGCAGATGGTGACTAGTTATACCCTGTCTCTGATGAGAATGAGAATAAGTTGATTCTGGTGTAAACATAAGCATTAGGACTCATTCATTTAAAAATGTTTCTGAGCACCTATGTTTCAGGTGCTGTTGGAAGTATTTGGAGTATGTATCAATGAACAAAACAGGTAAGCATTGCTAGCCTCATGGAATTTATATTCTAGTTTGAGAAGACAATGAACAATAAATATATAGAATATTGGAAAGTAGTAAGTCCTCTTGGGAATAAAAAGAAAAACATAGAGCAGGGTAGGGGGGTCAGAAAGTGTAAGAATGGAAGACAGGTTGTGGTATTAAAGAGTGGTTAGGGAAGGCCACATTTAGAAAGTGATTTTAAAAACACACATCGATATTTATTATTTCACAGTTTATGTGGGCCAGCATTCCAGGCACAGCTTAGTTGAACTCCCTGCTTAGGGTTTCACGAGCCTCCAGTGAAGGTATTGGCCAGGCTGAGTTCTCATCTGGAGACATGACTGGAGAAGAACCTGCCTCTGAGCTCACTTGGGTTATTGACAAAATTTATTTCCTTGTGGGGGTAGGACTAAGGGTCCCAACTTCTTGATGGATCTTGGCCAGAGGCCGCTCACAGTTCCTTGAAGCCACCTACTGTCCCTTGCCATGTGGAAAGCCCACATGGCAACTTATATCAAATCAGCAAGGAGAAGGCTCTAGAGCAAGTCAGCTAGCAAGACAGTCTTAAAACTTAACATAGTCACAGGAGTGACATTTCCTACCTTTGTTATATTTATTGGGTAGAAGCAAAGGACACATGCTGCCCATACTTAGGAGGAGGGAATCATCAAAGCCATGAACACCAGGAGGCAGATTTCACGGGAGTCACGTTAGAATCTGTCCACCACACAATTGTCCCACTTTTTTTTTTTTGTAAAGATGGGATGGAAAGGGAAGTAAATAACCATGAGATTAACTAATAGAGGAAGATTTGTTCCTAGGAAAACCATTGATCTGCTTTCTGCCTATCGCTTATTTTATTCTAGAATGTCATGTAAATGGAATCATACAGTAAAGATTCTAGTGTCTGGTTTCTTTTACTTAGCATAATGCTTTTGAGGTTCATTTATGTTGTGTCTCTAGTTCATTCCTTTTTATTGCTGAGTAGTATTCCATTGTATGAATAAAGTGCAATTTATTTATCCATTCATCTGCTGATGAACATATGGGTTGTGTCCGTGCTTGGCCTTATGAATATGGCATCATGAATAAAACTGCTCATGTACAATTCTTTGTTTTGTTTTTTTGTGGGTAGATACCCAGCAGTGATTGTTAGGTCAAATAATAAGCATATATTTCAGTTTATAAGATACTGCCAAACTGTTTTCCAAAGTGGCTATACCATAGCAAATGTTTTTAAAGCAATGCCTTAAAGGAAGTGAGGAAGTTAGCCTAACAGATAAGTAGAAGAAGAGCATTCCAGGAAAGCTGTGGAGTCTGAAGCAGCAGGAGAAGGTACAAGAATGGGCCCTAGAGGTGATGAAGCTGGTGTAGATCAGATAGGCCGTTACAGATAATTCTAGAAACTTTGGCTTTTACTCACATTGACAAGGGAAGCCATTGAAAGATTTTGAACAGAGCGATAACCCAACAATGACAGTCCTATCTGACTTTTGAAAGGATCACTATGGACTGATGGTTGACAGAGGGGAGGGGAGTTGGGGGACTGAGTGAAAAAGGTGAAGGGATTAAGAAGTATAAATTGGTGGTTACAGAATAGCCACGGGGATGTGTATTCTAGCATAGGGAATATAGGCAGTGATATCGAATAATGATGCATGGGGCCAGGTGGATACTTACAATATCTGGGGACCACTCTGCAAAGTACATGATTGTCTAACCACTGTGCTGCACATATGGAATTAATACAGAACAATATTTAGTGTAAGTTGTAATTGAAAGATAAAAAAATTTTTTTTTTTAAGTTCACTGTGGTTACGGTATTGAGAACAGGCCCTAGAAAGGCAAGAATAGAAGCCAGAAGGGCTGTTAGGAAGCTATTGCAGTAATCCACATAGGAGGTGATGGCCATCAGCCTGAGGGAAGAGCAATTGATGTGGGCTGAAGTGGTGAAGGTCACACCAATAGGATTTGTTGATGGACAGATGCGGAATGTGAGAGAAAGAAAGGAATCAGGGAAGATTCCAGGGTCAAAACCTAAGCAACTGGGAAGGTGGAACCGTAGTTAGAACTGGGAAGGCTGTAGGTAGAGCACGCTTGAGGGTGGAGCAATTTTGGGCAATGTGTGCTTGAGATATTTGTTGGACATTTCTAGTGGCAATATCAAGTAAGCAGTTGAACATGTAAGTCTGAAGTTCTGGGTAATGGGTTGGGTTGGAGACATAAATTTGGGAGTTGGAGACATAAATTTGGGAATTATTAGCATATAAATAGTATTTAAAGCCATGAGAATGTTCCAAGATCACCAGAGATTTAGAACTACCAAAGGGTAAAAGGACCAAAGACCTAATCCTGGGTCACTCAAACATTAACAGTTTGGGGAAAGGAGGAGGAATCAGCAAAGGAGATAGAAAAGCTGCAACTGGTGAAGAAAACTTAAGAGTCTGCAGTCATGGAAACCAAGTAAAGAAAGTATATAACGGAAGAGGGAGGGACCAGCCTTTTGAAATGCTGCTGATAGCCCAAGTAGTATGATGACTAAGATTGAACAATACAAATGTCACTGGTGATCTTGATCAGAGTGGTTTTGGTGGACTGATGAAGGCGAAGCCCGATTGCAGTAGTTATAACAAAAAATGAGAGGAGAAGAATTGGAGTTAATTGGAGTTAGTGAGTCGACAGATTATGTTGAGGAATTTTGTTGCAAAGGAGAGCAAAGCAATTCTACAGTAACTCGTAAATGATTTATGAAGATTTTTTAAAAGGTAGATGAATAATAGCATGTTTGTATACCAATAGAATTTTCCAGTAGAAAGTGGAACATTGGTGGAGGGCAGGAGGGGAGACGTGCTGGATGTTCCTTTTGAGAGGTACAGGGAATGAAAGCTAACGCATAAGTGGAATGTCTGGCTTCAGATGGGAGCATGGATAGTTAATCTATGGTCACAGGTGGAGAGACAGAATGTGAGCTCAGATGCCAATGGGCGGACAGATGTAGTGGTCAGAGTTTTCTTCTAGCCCTTTCAGTATTCCTGATGAGGTAAAAAGCAAGCTTATTCTACCACTATGTATTTCCAAACATGACCCTGGAGTGAATCATTCTCCCTCCTGTGTGCCAATTTCTGCTAACTTATCCTTGTTCGCACCTGGAATACCCGTATCCTTTCTCTCTGCTTGTCCAAACCTTGCTCCGGTTTCAGAGTCCAACTCAGATTCTACTTGCTCAGGTGGGCCTTTTTTCATCATCACGGTGCCTGAAATCATCTTTCATCTGCTCTTCCCACGGTGACAGTTCAGGTACATTATTCGGCAAGTGTTATTTCATTCTTGGCTGGCAGCTATCTTTCCATGTGTACATTTCTTGTCCCTCCTTTGAGAATCGACCTCAAACTTCCTTCACAGCCTTCAACATACTCCTGAACATTGTTGAGCCTATAATAGAAACTCAGAAAGTTTGTGTTGATTGATGGCAAACACCCTAGAAGTTGCAGGTGAGGCTCACCTGTACAGAAAAGGATGAGGAGACCACTTTTTTCATCCTTGCTATCTCCTCCACCTGAGAGGCCCAACACCTGTCCTCTGGGGCACTCCAGGTGAGCCTTCAACCCTTCCTGGAACCGCACAGTCTCTCTAAGGGAAGGGTGGGCAGAAGCAAAAAGCAAACAAATTGAGACGGGAAACCGGTAAGAAGAAGAAATTCTTGACAGTGAGAATGTTTGAGTGGAGTGTTTTATTTTAAGCAACATTCATTCACTTGATAAAGACATAACCATCTATGTATGGGCACTGTGCGTGTAGC
This sequence comes from Macrotus californicus, assembly GCA_007922815.1. NCBI lineage: Eukaryota > Metazoa > Chordata > Mammalia > Chiroptera > Phyllostomidae > Macrotus > Macrotus californicus. The sequence goes on from VMDR010018577.1 coordinate 13,834, forward strand.
AATGGGACACAGCGGTGAGAAGATAGAGGGGGGTCCCTGTCCTCCTGACACTCGGAGTTCAGTGTCTGAACACATTTTGAGCAGTACTGTGATCTGACTCCTGTTCAGCCTTGTGCGTGTTATCACCCCTCTCGTTTTGCTTCACTTACAATGAACTGGAGTCACGTGATTTCCCTATGCCACGGGATTAAGTGCAGGACAGGTTGGAGCATGCTTCTGTGTAATGTACTTAAAGCTGGTCCACCTTTGTCCTGGCATCTTATGAGGCGGTGCTGTCCAACAGAAATCTGCCGTGAGCCACAGGTGAAATTTCAAACTCTCTGGTGGCCATAATAAAAGGAAAGTACAAAGAAATGTGTGAAATTAATGTTAATAATATATTTAAAATATTACTTCAACATGAAGTGGTTATTTAAAAATTGAGAATTTATATTCTTTTGTTGTGGTTAAGCCTTTGCTAACTCAGTGCGTACTAAGTCTTTGAAGTCCTTACAGCATGTCTCAGTTTGGACTGGTCACCTCTCAAGGGTTCAGTAGCTACGTGTGGCTCGTGGCTGCCATCCTGGGTGGCCGAGCTGTGGACCCTACAGTCTAAGTGCTGTCCCTCGTCTCAGACACAAGTACAACCTCAGAAGGGTTGCCTGATCCCAGGGCCTGGCTTCAGGTCACAGCTAGGCTTTCCAAGGAGGAGTGACTTCAGTTCCAGTCTGGGGCGTAAGCTTCAATGAGAGAAAAACTGCCCTGGACTCTGCAGGACGCCGATCAGTGGCTTTCTGCTCTTTGAAAAATAAAAGCAAGTGAGCTGAGTTTGGGAATAAATGTCAGATCCTATCAGATGGCATGGATCATTTAAAAATATTCATAGGACTTGAGTTTCCTGTGTACCAATTTATCTGTAGAAAAATCAATGTGGTTTTTATACATTTTAACTCCACGGTAAAGTTTTACTTTGTGCCCCCTTCCATGCCTGCTGCCCAGAGAGGAGCCAAGCAAAGCACAGGGTCATTCCCTAGACTCCGCTTCCTGAAGAGCTGAGGGAAGCAAGTCATGCTGAGCGTCCTTTCAGCCCCTTGAGTGGGCCTGGCCTTCTGTCCCCACACGAGGTGTCCTGGGGATTTCAGGGGCTCCAGCCTCACCCCAGCTTTCACAGGAGGCCTGCACTTTGCTAAATTAAGCCCAGCCAGGCCTATTTGTGGATCCAGAGGCTCCAGCCAAGTGAGAGAGATTCGTCCAGCTGAAGAATGTTCTGGGAGGGGGAGAGAAGCACTGAGATCATTGGTATTTATGTGTTTGGTTCCTCACTCGCCAGCTCACTTGGGCCAGATCAACAGAGGCTTCTGGAACTCAACCAAGGATTTAACAGAGTGACCCTAGGGAATGAATAGCTGGAGACACACCGAGAACGGTTTGATTTGGGGAGCAGCGTGCACACCAAGGTGGGGTGTATATGGGGACCTCTGAGCTCAGCATCTAACTAAGACAAGCCCAAGACACCTCATATTTTCTCCATATTTTGTAATACACTTGATTTTTAGAGCAATTTAGGTTCACAGCAAAGCTGAGCCAAAGGCACAGAGATTTCCAATATACCTCCTGCCCCGACACCCGCAGCCTCCGCACCATCAAAATCCTAAGACATCTCATTTTAATCTGTCTTTTTCTTGGGTTCCTAAATTTAATGTTGACCAGAAATAGCTCTCATCCTTACAGTTCATGCATCTTCCTACCTCTGGGGAAACTAACATTTACTGAACACCTACTCTAAGTCAGATACTTTCACTGCATCTTCTCAATAATTTTCGCAATATTCCTGAAAGGTAGTTATTAGCACCTGAAGGAACTGAACCTTAGGTTAAGTGATTTACCTCTAGAATATAGCAGTTAAATACAGGGAACTATGTGAACTACGTGAAACTGAAAAATGGTTACATCTGTACCTTCCTGTGATTCAACCTAATAAGAATGTGGGAGAGCTAGTATTTTAGTTCTAAAGTCTGCGTTCTTTGCATTGTACCATACATTGCCCTAAGAACCAGATCCTTTCTTTTCCCCTGGCAGCGCTGCAGTTTCAGATTTATATCTCTTACCCCCTGAAGGACAAGAACTAGGGAGCTGAGAGGAAGGGTCCAGGAGGCTAAAGCTGGAATGACAGGATGGACCTGTATTGATTTGTGTGTTTGCTGCCGTTTTCTGCTGCTACCTGTGTGCATTTCCATATACTCTCTGACTCTGGATCCCTTCTGTTTATCACACTGCACTGCAATCATCTGTTTAATTCGCCTCATAGGCTGTGAACTCCCTGAAGACTGCGATTGTGTCTGCCTTGCCCTATCTAGTACCTATTAGGGTACTTTGCACATCTAAAGTGGGTACTTCGTGGATATTTGATCAAAAAAGAAACAAATACTGCTATCTCACAAGTCACTCTTGTCTTCTGCCCAGTGAGTTGTCTCTCTCTCTCTCTCTCTCTCTCTCTCTCTCTCTTTCTCGTCTGTCCACACACCTGACCTCCTTAGAACAACTTCTCGGCCTTAGTGTTGACTTGAATGTGACTGTGTTTGTCTACTCAGGCTGGGAAGAGAATGGTATTTTGTTCAGGACCCCCTAAGGACTGACATGGGTTGGGCCTGAAGGAGTGACCTAAACAGAGGAGCTTTGCCATTTGGATGTGGATCCTTGTATTATGTATTGTAGGAGTATAAGCTGAAATTTTCCACTTGGTTTTTTTCCATCTCTTTGACAACTGGACATTAAAGCAGTTTCTGGCAGGAAAGTGCCCTGGCCTTGTAGAGTCTTCTGGTTACAGAGGCTGTGGACACTGCCCTGCTGTCTTTTCCCTGGCGTGAAGGACACTTGTCACATGTTGGGGCAACCTCTATGTCTAATTTGGGGCTTAACTGCAATGGTAGAAGACAGTGAACCTGGAACCTGCAGAAAGGCAGAAGTTACGCCTCTGACTAAAGTCCCTGCCATACAGTCTAAGGACTGTTGAACAACAAAGGTCCACTGAGTAAATTTGAAGATCTCATTGGTTTTATTAAGCAGTTCATGAATTGGGTAGCATCCTATCTAGCAGCTTGAAGGATGATCCCAGGGGTTGTACAGAATGGCAGGTTTTTACAGGAAGAAGGGAGGGGAAAGGGAGCTAACAGCAAAAGGAAAGGACTATTTTTAGACCACTGGTATCTTCTCTTGGGGGGAAGGGAACAGAGAGGGTTTTTATAGGGCAGATTGCCTCTTCTTTATATGGGGGGTGGAGAGAGCCCATGTGACAGATGACCTCATTGGTGTTGACCAGAAAATTCCAGACTGGTTGATTAAGATTATGTTTCTGGGAGAGTTTGAAATGGCACTTAGGTCAGGTATTAAATCTAGGTAGCACAAGTGATGCCATTTTGGATGTGTGGTTTTCTCTTAATAAATAATACTTAATGGTTTTTGCATTTGAATACCTTCTGGCTTAAGTGTCTCACATCCACCTAGAAGATGAGCAATGAGGGTAGTATAATTCTTATGGGCAAGAGGGAGAGGTTCTGCTTTCATTTACTTGACTGTATTAAAACAAGAAGCATCGAGAGTCACACAGTTAATGATAGAGCCAAACATTTAGACCCATTTGATTCTATTTTTGTTTTAAAACTGCGTGAATGGAAGAAGTTTCATTTGCACAAGAATGCGCTTGGAAGCTACTAAAATGTGTTTTGGGGGATTGTGCAGGGGCAGCCACCTGTCCCTTGGTCAGGATGATGGAATCCTTATGAAATACTCAGTACTTTGCACTGATTTGTAGAGCTGTGGCTTTGCCTCGCTGGTGTCAGAGAGGCCTAGAAAAGAAATTCATCTTGCATACAAAAACTACTTATGAAGTATACTTTTCCTAGAAGAGATGCGATTATAAATAGAAAAGATTTAAAAATAAAACCAACTACTAAGTGTTACTTTTCACTTTGGGTGAATAATCAGGAATTATATGAGCGGCTGCTGGCAAGATTTGGAGGCTCTTCTTCCTGATAAACTATTTCTTTTTGAATTCCTTTAGTTTATAGAATTGATTTGGAGTGGGATTTGGCTATATCTATTTTTGTCCCAAATAAAGATCCTTTTACAGGGGTGGTCTGTTCCTCTTTGACTTGTTTCCTGATGTCTTAGGAGTTGCAGTGCCCATTCCTTCCCTCACTGACCCTAAGCCACCTCTTAGTACACTGAGAGCTCCCCTGAGGTCAAGATGAAAGGCAAAAGCTACGACCAGCACACCAGGCGAGGTCCCCATTTCTCTGTCCCTAGGGAGTCTGTCATTTAAAAGGGTAAATAAGACATGTAGAAATACAAAGTGTTATATGGTGTGTCAATATGGAAGTAAAGAAGAATGATACTATGAAAAATCACAGGCGTGAGAAATGGCTTTTCATGAGGAGAGGTAGAGCAAGGCTTCCTCAGGGACATGCATTTAACGACGAAGGTGAAAGGAAATGGTGATAGGGCACCGAGAAAGCCCAGGACCTGTTTGGGAGATCCAGTTAGACTGGTGGAGCATGATGGGAAATAAGGCTGGATAGGTAGGTTGAGGTTAAATTTTATATAGTTTATTAATCAGGCTTAGTTGTGTAAAATTTAATTGCTGTGCAGTTAAAAGCCTTTAAAAGCTTTTTTTTACTAAGGGAAGTAACCTAATCATAGAGCTAAATGGTGGAGAAACTGAGGTTGGGGAGGCCATTTATGAGACTATTCAGGTCCCAGTGAGAAGGAAGGAGTGTCTTACAGGGTGGTAGCTACAGGGGCTGGAGAGGCAGGGCAGGGTTGGAAAGGGATGGAGCAAGAAGGAAAAAAGGACTCATGGACATGGACATCGGTGAGGGGATTGTTGGGGGGAGGGGAGTAAAAGGGGACCAAATGATAACGGAAAAAATACAATAAAGATTAAACCCCTTCGGGTCCAGGAAGCTCAGAGAGTCCCAAAGAAGTTGGACCCAAGGAGGAACACACCAAGGCACATCATAATTACATTACCCAAGATGAAAGATAAGGAGAGAATCTTAAAAGCAGGAAGAGAAAAGGCGACAGTAACCTACAAAGGAGTGCCCATCAGACTGTCAGCTGATTTCTCAAAAGAAACCTTACAGGCAAGAAGTGGCTGGCAAGAAGTATTCCAAATCATGAAAGCCAAGGACCTATATCCAAGATGACTCTATCCAGCCAAGCTTTCATTTAGAATGGAAGGGCA
>VMDR010018578.1:0-19056 GCA_007922815.1 Macrotus californicus
CATAGAGTCTCTGCAATTCCTTCAATTTCTTTCTTTTTTGAAATTGTAAATACTGTGAATGAAAATCTAATCATATTGAATCAGTCAGTAGTGAATACAATGCTCACAGAATGAAACCTCTTAGATGATGCAGGACTTTGAAATCTAATGTTTGTCCCTTTAGGAAGAAAAGACAGAGCTGCAATAGGTTCAAGTGCGCCCTCATGATACTGTTCTTCCGGTTTAGGGAATGCAGCTTGTAATGATAATGTACTTACAGAGCAAGAAAATGATGTTCTGTAGGGAGTGTGCATTTGATTTTTCACATTATTTGTCTATGACTATGTTCCTATGAGGAAATTAGTACCTTCAGAAAGGAATGACCAGATGGCCCTAGGAAAAGGTTTTATATAACAACGTTATTCAACCCATCATTCAAAATACACTTAAAGGGTAAGTTCGACAAAGACTCTTGAGTGAGCAACTTCAGGGTGAATCACCACACTTGCTTTTTTTAAATCCTCACCTGAGAATATGTTTATTGATTTTAGAGAGAGGGAAAGGGAGGAAGGGAGAGAGAGAGATGTGAGAGAGAAACATCAATCAGTTGCCTCCCTCACATACCCCAAGCAGGGAATGAACCTGCAACCTAGGTGTCTACCCTGACCAGGGATCAAACCCACAACCCTTTGGCATACTGGATGACACTCCAACTAACTGAACCATCTTGCCACACTTGTTTTACTCAATTCATTCAAATATACAAGCTTGTTATGCCTTTTTTCATATTTTTTACCTTGTGACCTTGCTACTGAAAGTGTGGTCTACAGACCAGCAGCAACTACATCACCTGGGAGCTTGTTAGAAATGCAGACCAGAAGACCACACCTCCATGTAGATGTACTGAACCAAAATCTGCATTTAACAAGATCCCCAGGTAGTTTGTACGCTCGTTACATTTTGAGAAGCTCTGCTGTAAATAGTTTTGCTAAAAGCAATGAGAATTAAGTGAAGAATTTCACTGCAAAGGAGAAATACAATGCTTATGAAAAAGGTGTATTTGTTAAGCAAAGTGCAGGGGATGGTGATACAGCAACTGCGGGCAGTGGAGTCAGAAAGACTTAAGCACCAGCTCTGCCTCTCACTAGCTCTGTCCATCCAACTCTTCTCCCCAGTTCTTACCCTGCCTTTTTACTGCCGCCATTGCTGCATTGTTGTGCATCTGTAATCCGACATCATCTTAGTGGCTCTAGGTAGCCAGCCCTTTCCACTCTGGGCTTCTCTGCTGCCCCCCAGAAAGAAGCCTTTGGGAATCTAGTAAACCATTCTGAAATGTCCATGATCACTGAAGTGAGATTTCTCCTGGCATGGGACAATGCCTGACCAACCCTGAACCACAGCTGCAGTTAAATCTATGGAGGATTCTCCAGACCTCTCAGAGTGTTCCCAGCAGGATAAGCCCTGGGACCAACAGCTGACTAGCTGCTTCCTGACATAGAGATTCTCTATAGACACTCTAGAGAGAGTATCTTACCCTGATCAGTATGTTACCAGCAACAGGGCTGATGTTTTCATGTGTAGTTTGAATGCCAAACAACTCCCTTCACTCAAGCATTATATTGATTTTACTATCATTACGTTGCTTCACATACGAATATTTGACAGTTACTGTCATCAGGGCACTGCGCACTTCAACCAACTCTCTCTTATAACATCCCTGAGAGACAAATAACTTTATTATCTTTTCACAGAAAATCAAGCCAGAATAGAACAAAGAGGTTTCCCAGTGTGGCACTGAAAGCAAATACCAGTGCCAAACTGATGACATCCTGGAGTCATGAAAACATACCTTTCCCCTTTATGAAATGTAGCAGTAGTCCCAAACTTGGTTTAGGGAATGATTTAGTATTGTCAACTAAGACAAAGTATTTGCATAAGATCTGAAAAAAAGTTATTCTTGAACAAAAGTCCTCATCAAGCCTGAGACTTGATGTCCCAAATTTAGGTTATTAAATTCACACAAACTACCTCCATTTTGCCATAACAACATTGCCTACTGATATCACTTCCATTGTCATTGTCGGAATTGTCATTAGTTAGTTTATGCTTTAAGATCAGAGTGGCCCCTAGTGGTGCACTTTTCTCCTCGGCTTCAAATTTACAACAGGTACAAGTTGAAATTCATTGATGACTCGTTATGACGACAACCTCGTGAACAAAAAAGCTGACTGCCACCACTTCCCTAGACCTATTAGGTAGAGGAAATCAATTCTTTGGGGATTGGAAATCTCATATTTTGAAAGTGTATAAGACAAAAATATTTTTGACAGAATAGAAACTTGTTTTAACATTTACTGACAAAGAAAGTTTTAAAATGAGACATAAAGGAGAACTGCTTCCTCCTAAAACACCAGCAAACACAAAAGCCATGCTAATAGTATGATAATAGCCATCCCAAGACAGTTACTCAAGAATTAACTATCTGCAAATAATCTATATAAGCAGTACCTTGACTTCCAGGTTCTTAAAAATGCAAGCATGGGGACAAGGGAGCTAATCATACTAATTAACTCACTGTGCCTTATAACAAATTAATTTTAAGTAAGGGAACAGGCAGCTAGAGAAAAAGGCCAAAATCTCAATTAGTTAATCTGAATAGAAAATAAATATTCTCAGAACTCATCTTCCCTTTAAATGAAAGAGTTAGAATCAGGATGGTTCACTCGCATCGACAGCCTGGACTTGTCATTTGTGGCACTGTTTTCAAGATGTGCGTCCCTATAGGAGTGTTTACTACAGTTGGTCAGCAGAATGTGACAAGTTGGTGTGAACTCTCCATAACCAGCTCTACTATCAGAGAATTAATATAACCTAAGATTTTAACAAGTTCTTCCTATTAGCTTAGATTCTGCTTAAAAAAATATTTCTGATCAGAAAGCTTTGTAAGATTATGAAGCTCATACAGTCATACTCAGGACTATCACCATTAATTTTAGTCATAAGCTGTGGATTAGAGTCCTCTGCATACCTGATGTCATTTTACAAGGTATACACCACCATTCTAATAAATGCTGATGCTATTTTTAATGTTTAGGTAGTAAAGTATAAAATAAGTTTCCTTCCTTACTCCTAGAGAATCTAGTTCTTATATCTATCCATTCCCTTCTCAGAATCTGCATCCTCTTCTCCCACAGGTTTGAGCCTTTATGTCTTCAGATACTCAGGTGTGACTGGCTTAAAGGATGTGTTTCCTTGAGGCTACTATTGATCTTTCCAGCTACCATCCTCAAGGTTGCCTTCTTTTCACAACGTTCCTTAAAGGATATCCTACATCCAGTGCTTCTATTCTCACTTATACATCTTAAATTTCCAATCATAACCAGCCATTACCATCCAACATTCATTAAAAATATATCAGGTCCTGACCAGATAGTTCAGATTAGAGTGTCGTCCCGCTACACCAAGGTTGTGGGTTCAATTCCCAGTCAGGACACATACAAGAAGCAACCCGTGAAGGCATAAATAAGTGGACCAACAAATCTCTCTCTCTCTCTCTTTCTCTCTCTCTCTCTTCTCCCCACCCCTTCCACTCTACACAGCACACTGAAGATTCTGTGTAGTGTTGTTATTTAGTAATGATGGTTCATTAAGACTTAAATGATAATCTTAATGAGTCCCCAAGGAACACTCAAGGGAAGCCAAGAAGAGGTGACACTTCAGCTGAATGAGAAGAGCTCTACTGGCTTGCTAGAATAAGGGGAAAAAGGAAAGTGGGCCACATCCTAAACCTGCCTCTGTGTTTGTCTGCATCCCCTTCCTCTTCTGATCCTCTTCTAAGATGGTTAGTTGATACCACTCACTTCCTGTATTTTGTGTATAGGTTTATTATTTTCCCTGTAATAACTTGTATTATTCTTTGACTTAAACTTTTACAGTCTCATTTGGAAAATGGGGCACGAGTAAATAATAAAAATTAAAATTCTTCCTCTTCTACAAATGTGTTATGTAATTATAATAATCACTATCCCTAATACTATATTTTCAGGGATGATTTCTATAGTACATTAATAATTACTAACCCTTCTGAACATTCCTCTATACCAGGCATTCTGTAAAGCACACTGAGGCACAATCTCATGGGATCCTCACAACCACTGTCTGTGATATTATTATCTTTAATTGATGGATGAGAAACCTGAGACCTGGAAAAGTGAAGAAACTTGCCCAGGAAATAGCAGAACCAAGAGTCCAATCCACATCTTTTTTTACTCTAAAAGAAAATTTTTTTCCACAAGTAAATTAATCTAGTTTTTACTGTATCTTTGAAGTCTGGATGCTGGATATTGATGTGAATATTTATTCTTAGTGTACTAATCCAGATAGGGGGTTTTAAATGCTCAGCAGTCCGTGTTTGTGTATCCCAGCATGTTCAGAAACCAGGAGAGCGAGTTAGGACACTAAAAAAGACAATGGAGGACAAACCCACAGCTTATTTCTCTCCTTCTATGCATAGCAGCCACCACTGTCTGTTATAAGATGTAAGTTGCTGTTGTAATTGTGCAAGGCCGAATTGGGAGAGAATGGGAAACAGCATTATATTGTGAAGACATATTTTATCTACATAACATTCTGTGAAAGCCAATTCCTACAAGCAGGGCTTCAAATGTTTTATCAACTCCCATAATATTGTCAATACCATGAAATAAATACATCTTTTATAATAATCTACATCACAGGTGGCAAACACAAGGCCCATGGGCTGAATCCAGCCCTCCACCTTGTTTTATCCAGCCAGGCACCTTGTTTCTACCTGACGGCAGGGCCAAGCTCCTTGCCCCTAGTTAAGGAGTAGTTACATTTATACAGTCCTAAAATTACATCTGGTCCTTTGAAGGCAACTGCAAGGCTGATGTGGCCCCCAGTGAAAATGAGTTTGACACCCCTGCTCTAGATCTAATTGGCCCCCATCTTCAATTCTAGAGAGTCCCACTAATGCCAGCAAGAAAAAGAAAATTAATTCATATCTTGTTTAGGTCAAACTTGTTTCTCAGTGAGTCTCTTCAAGTAAATCTCTACTTGGTAAATAAATAAATATCAGATATATATAATTTTTAAAGCACAATGATGTTATCTTTCCTCAAATGTGCACATCTCTGTTATAAGCAAATCTACCAGAAGCCCCTTGAGAACCTAGCTTAGTAGATTATACAATTATTAAAGGTTGACCTTTTCTGTGGAGTTTAATGAAAAGGAAATTGCATTTTTAACCTTGGCTGATATGCTATCAGGTGTCAGTCATCATTTCTTTAATCTGTCTCAACCAGGCTATAAATTAAAGTGGGTCCAAAATCTAATTTATGAGGCCAGTAGAGGAGTGAAAAAAGCCAGTGCTTATGGAGAAAGACTTTAAGGAAGACCCACTCTGAAGTCAACTTAAGAAGATGGCAGTGGCAATAAGAATGACAACTAATTTATAGACCAGGTCAAGAAAAGTGTTGGGGGAGAGGAATTCCTATAGTGGATTTTGAATTGGTTGTAACTTGAACACAGTGTAATAGATACTCAAAGCCTGGTGAAGACTACCACACACCAGGCAAAATGCCAACGAGTATAACTTTTAAGCCAAATTATATCTAAAACAAGTTTACCCTTAAGCTTAAAACTTACTTTTTATAATTTACTCTTATTGCAATTTACAATTTCAAAGTAAAAATTTTGTACATCTCCCTTAACCAATAGACTGTTTCTACTTTACGTAGAATATTCTCACCGCATAGAATTTTATATGCTAGAAAAGTAAATATCCCCAACAATTTTATGTAAATAAGCATCTCTATAATGTCTCCTTTGTTTTATCTACACCATTTTTTTCTTACTATTTTCCTAATTAAGGACATTATCCAGCTGTTAAAAGATTTTCTAGTGTATAAGCTTCTGACGTCTGCATTTCCCACGCCTCTGCATTTTCTAAGACATCACAGGTGAATAGATTGAAGCTATGCAATATCAGAACAATGACTAAGTTCAATCAATTCTGCAAAAGAGCTGATCAGTTCTGAGAAGGAAAATAATCAATAACAAATTGAACACACATTTTGCTCCAGACACTGTGTAAGGTGTTCCACTGAGTAGAGAACAGAGAGAGACCCACCCCTGACCTCTAGGAGCATAGAGTCCTGGGGTAGGAACAAAACATGTGTGCAAATGGCTATAAGTTGTGTCTTCTGATGGTGAGCCAAGTAAGTAAACTTTTGTCAGAAATATTATAAAACACATATGCTCAGATAAAGTTATCATTTTTATTGGTTTATTATTAAGGAAATTAAGACATTTATGTATCTCTATATTAAAAGATAAATAGAGGCATTTTATAGTTTGTCAAGATGAGCTTTTTTTTTTTTAAAGCACCTCATTTTCTTTATACACACAAAGGTGGTGAGCATGCCTTCTTTCCCTTTCGCTGGTGGTTAGGCAGCCTGGTGACATCCAGGGTCCACACAAGGAGAGGGTAAGAGCAGAGTGGCAGACCAGCAAGGTCAGAAGATTGGGGAATGGGGTCAATATGTAAATACATGGAGGATTAGGACGTGCTTTTCACAGTCAGAGAAGGAAGGTACAAATATGGAGAGGAGGAAGCAGGAATGAACCCTGCAGTATTAGAGTGGAACTGAAGATATGGGGGTAATCACAGTTTTTAAGGTGTATCCAGAAAGATAGATAAGTAATAGAAATGCAAATGTGTACATATACATGAGTAGGATGCATATACATATGCAGGCATATAAGTATTATATATGTGTGTATGTGTCTATGTATATATTTGCATAGATTTCCTGCTCTGTCCACCAAGAGCCTAGGAGCAGCAACATCTGAGTAGCACTAAAGTGCATCTAGCGCAGATCTTTACTTTTAAATGACACTCCTCAATTGAAATAAACAAAACAGGACTTGGACAAGTGGCTAGTTCCAGGGTGGCTGGGACAAGGACAGAAGATGTGCCTGTAGCCTTTTGGTACACCAGCTTCAGGAAGCTGCCATTGGCCAAGTCTGGAACAATCTGAGCATCAAAATAAATAATAATTTTAATGAATTGTAGTAACTCACTGGAAAATGTAAGTCTCTGAGCACACACTGATATAAATACAAACATACATACACACGTACATGCTTAACTGCTGTGGAATGCTAACTAGTAAATAGTAGAATTAGAAGAATTACCATTTGGCCACCATTAGATTAATAATTAATTCAGTCAGGAAACATCAGTGGATGCCAAAAATGGTAGATCAACAGAGGATAAGTAAGTAGGTTATACGCAGTCCCAAGTATCTCTCCACAAAATACCTATTATTACAAAAGGGAAGCAAAGTAACTTTACAGAAGCTAAACCCAGAAGATAGCATCTTAACTAATGGATCACAGTTAATGCCATCAGCACTGAGACAATTGGACAACAACTGCCAGCGGATGGGATGCCATGAGGACCCTGCAACACTTCTGTGAAATTCTGGCCCCAAATCCTGGCTCTTATTATGAGGAAACAGCAAACAAACCCAAACTGGCCTATAGTCTTGTAAAATCTTCAAGGTTATGGAAAGTCAAAAAAGTCAGAAGGAAGAATCATTCCAGGTTGGAGGTTTGTGCAGCTAACAGCTAGGTATAAAGGATGGTCCTGGACTGTATCCTACAGCTATAAGGAAAACTTACATAGAGTCTCTGGGTGAAGAATATATGTGAGCCATTTATATTATTTAACTTTTCTGTAAATTCAAAACTGTTTCAAAACAAAAATGATAAAACAAGGCAATGAATAAAGCGCTTGCTGTAAGGGCAGAATAAGCAAAATAAGACAGGGTTGAGAATATTGAGAATCCCATCTCTGTGGAAACAGACTAGGTCTGTCTTTGGTACTGCTGTATCACAAGAGCCCAACCTAGTCTTTCATCACACGATAAGCATTCAATTGACAGGTGTTGACTAAATTCATTGGTTAATTAAGCAACAAGAAGGGGAGGTGTCCATCAAGAAAGGCTTCATGAAAGAGACAGATGAAAGTAGAGGGCATTCTAATTTTGAGCAACATGAGAAATATCATAAATGTGAGAAAGCATTACCTTATGGAGCTTCAGGTAGCTGGAGGAGAGAGAATGTTCAGGAACGTAGGAGGAATGATGGTTAGAAAGGTAGTACAACATGATAGATAGCCTACGAGGTCAAGGTGAGGTAAAAGGTGAATCCTGAATTTAGAAGAGAATTGAAAAACTTGTCAGCCCTTTCGAATAAAGTCAGTTTAACCTTTCTCCTTCTATTCCTTTAACAGAGTAAATGCCCAGTCATGGATTCAAAAAGGAAAGAATAGAAATAGCAACTATTATTAATCTACCAGGTAAATGAGAAAATCCCTTGATTCTTCAGCTACATTTCCCAGAGGATTCTAAAGGATTCTGTTCCACAAAACCCTATGTTAATAAGTGTGTCATGATGGAATAACTGTGGGTTAAGCTAAAATATCCATATTCCTCTCCTAAAGGACTCCTATTGGAATGTCCCCAAGGAAGAGAATAGGCAGCGTGTCCCATTACTCAGTCTCTTGCCCCATGCAGCCCCCACTCCTCAGGAGAGCCTAAAGGGACTATGAGAACACCCTCTAGGACGTGCTGCTTACATTGTTGAGCAGACAGGAAGAGACTAACATCCCAGTGCTTGTGAACCTGCAAGGCATGAGAATTTTGAGTGAAACCACAGATGTGATTAAACTCAAATGATGGCAGAGGAGTAGGGCCCTGTACATCATAACTTGCCCACTTCTTTCTTTCCGGCTCTGGCAGTTTCTATGTAAACAGCCACACACAGAGGTTATAAGAATGTAAAAAGTCAAGTCTTTCCAAGGGCTCTCATGAGCTGACCTCTTTGTGGCACTTGTTTTAGCTGTGGCCTGGTTACCATGGATATCAGAAGAGCTAGAAGAAGCATGCAAGAAAGGAGTTATTCATGAATGAGTAAGGATGTAGCCTATGGGTGCTAGGGGTTAACGAAAGGGAAAACAATAAGATGAGAAGAGAAATATCAAGAGGCCGGTTCGATGGCGACTCTAAGTGTTGCAGACCTGTATTCCATCTGGCAACACTGACAGGAACACCTTCTTCCTTGAATGTTCACATTCAAGGTCTGGTGACTCTCTCTGACAGAGATGCAAACATCTAGCCCAGCAGAGGGAGTGACTGATGATTTCTGCGGAATTGAAATTCAGTGGTGTGTGAAGCGTCCGCAGCTTCAACGACCATAATGAACAATTACCAAGTTGAAAGACACATAAGGGCTGTGTAAACTTTGCAAGTGGTCGAGGAGCAAGTAGCTCTTTTCTGCATAACTGTGGTTCTTCCTAATATGAAAGGCAGAAAGGAAGGTGCAACAAGTGACAACAGCAAAAAAACAAGAGCTAAATGGAGAAATGGAGGAGAAGGCTGTTCACGTTTCCTCTCTAGGTAGAAAAGGGGAATGATGTGACATGGAGAAGAAGGAAGGGAGTATGCACCAGGCATGAAATTAATTTTTTGAAAAAGTATATGGTGCCCCTTAGTGATTCTTAAGCTTTGGTGTACTCAAGAGCCCTCTGGGAAGATTGTTAAGAATACAGATTCCAAGGTTCTACCTTACCGAAGGTTATGACTCATTAGTTTGAGGTGTAGTGCTCAGACGGCGTGGTTAAAAACTCTGTGCTACAATGAACTAGTAAAACTAATTTGGCCTTAGGACTTTCTGAGAGCATAATGGGCCCATCTTTGAATAAGTCAAAACTGACAAGCAGACTAACAGAAGGCTTCTGATTCAGGGAACTGGGAGAAGAATAAGATGTAATCTTATCATCTATGGATGGGTCCATGTCTAGGTCTTGCATATCAATGGTGTATACAGTAAAAATGTGGGGGTGGCGGGTGGGACGAGCCCCACTTTAGTTACAAAAAGTACTGAAGAGAGAAAAAGCCATCATTTTGATGATGGGGAGTCAAAGCCATGTAAATTTATGCATAATCCACCCTAACTGTGAAGAAAGTGAGCTTAAATGAACTCATAGAATGAAAGCCTCTTTGTTAAGCATCCTCTCCCAGCTGTCCTGGAGACAGTGAGGTACTGTGATGAAAAGCCCTGCATGTCAGTCAGTCAGTCTGTCTGGTTTCAATGTGGTTCTGAAACTTACTTGCTGTGTAACTCTGGGCAGGTCTGGTCATACATACAACTATCAGGATTGCAAAACTTCTATGAAATAAATTTATAATCCCAGCCCCTTTTCAGGGTTGCTGAAATGATTTACTCAGTGACCTATGAGAGGTGCTTAGCACAGGGTTAGGATAACAGCAAGCATCCAATTAATATTAAAAGAGCAGGAAATTGGGACTGATATTTTCACTCTCAGCCTTTTGCTGAAAAAGTAAAATTAACTCTTCAGGAGAAAACAATAAATAAATAAATAAATAAAGGCTGATTCTAAAACCAGGAATTGCCTTCTGGTTGAACTATGAATGCGCCATCACTACTTCTGAAGTTTTTTACAACAATTGTGACTGGTGTGTGGCTTTATCCATGCCACTTTCACTCTTTATCAAGATTTTTAAGATTTAGAGATGATATGGCTTAGATATAATTGATAAAGAAATCCACATCTTGAAAACCCAGAGAAAGAACTTGTGATTTCCCCAAAATCATGCAGGAGACTCCAGCCCAGTTCTCCCAATTTGAGGATCTTTCTATTATTCACTTTTGCACTTTCTTATATAGACAGGCCTCAACTCAAATGCGTATTAATAGTAATGTTACTTGTGGACCCTCAGTGGACCTGGAGAGTCTATTCTCATTGGCCAAGATGGTGACAGAAGGAGGCTCTTACACTGAGCACAGAAAAGCCCTTCCCCACCCCACTCCCAGTACCAGATTGGAGGTGAGACCAGAGGAAGGTAGGTACATGCATCATCAAAGTCAAAATTTTGTGGGGGTGGTGCTGGACCAAAGAGATCTGTCAGTCTAGCCTGCAGAAAGAAGGAATTGGTTAAAATGTGGACACACTCAAAGCACACAAAAGTCTGGGACATTGATTGGTCATTTTGAAAAAGCACTGGTCCATCCCACACCAAAAACTAATATTGACCCAGGGGAACAAAGAAACTTTCTGTCTTGTGGCTCGATGCTCAGGGCTTGGACAGTGCACTGGCCTGTCCTTTCCATGAACCACATGGCCTTAGCAGTCATGTGGCCCATGAGCTTCAGGAGGGATTTCTCTCTCTCTCTCTCTCTCTCTTTCTTTCTCTCTCTCTCTCTCTCTCTCTCTCTCTCTCTCTCTCTCAGTCCCTCACTGACCTGGTGAAGCATCACTCAGTGTGTTCATGTGCTCTCTCCTGGGAACACATGACCTTGCAGCCCTAGCAGCTGCATGGCCCATGGCCTCCAGGAGGGAGCCTGAAATGGGCAGCAGCCAGGAACAAGCTAAGCTACCTGGATGACTGCTTATCAGCCACCTGCAGGCTCCAAATGATGGTACTTTAAAATGGAGTGGGAACTCTGGGTGCTGGCTTTTGTTTTGGTCTTGCTGAGGACAGTTGGATTTTGTCCGATTTTGCAGAAGAGATGAGCTTTAAGATAGGGAGTCTGCTATTCTCCCAGATTGCACAGCATCTGAATAAAACCTCTTTTGTTTTGTATCAGCAACTGCCTCTTGGGTTTGGCTTTTGTGGTGGCAGGGAGATGAAACCCCCTTTTTTGTTCAGTAACAGCAAACATCGCACTGGGCTGGAAAGCAGAATATTCAGGTTCAAGAATACTCCTTTCACTTACTAGCTAATGACCTTCAACCAAGCCATCTTACCTCTTTGAACATCCCTTCAACTCCTACAAATCAGAGATAACACTAACCCCTCTCAAAGGCACTTACACAGATCATATGAGAACACAGATGCCCAGGCTTCTGTAGACTATAACACTATAGACACTTAAGGTGCTATATTCATTGTTGCTCTTGCTATTACAGTGATTAAGAGTAGTTCAAATCCTGGTGGACATGGGCTTTTGAAAGTTGACCAGAAGAATATATTCACACTCAAAGCTATATTCAGCTCCAGCCTGGCTACAACTCATTTGTCCAAGTTAATTTAGGAAGATTAATTTCCTGTCAGACAAAAAAAAAATCAATTAATACATTTGTTCAATTAAACAATTTTCGAATTCTATGGACAAAACAGGGACTTTGAACAGAGCAAAACCACAGCCCAGCCAGCCATTTTTCTCTGCTGGTAACGCAGAACACTTATGTCCCTGCTGTAGGGAAAAGAGCCTTGCTCAACTCTGCGGTATCCCTTGACTAGAAAGCATATGCAGAAGTAAGGGCATCGGACTAGTGAGCAAGAACATAGGGATGTCTTTGGGGAACAAGCTGCTCACAGCCTTGACTGACCAGCAGAACAGACTCAGGGCAGCAGCCAACTACAAATCACTCACAGTCCCCCCAGAAACTGCTGGGTCTGGCAAAGCTGGCAGCTGCGGGGAACAGCAGGATCAAAGCTGGAGGGCTGCTGCTCACCGAAGCAGAGAGCAGCATGGAGTCAGAGGCCTGGGAGAAAGGAGCCGAATTCTCTGATGGCAAGGGTGTGACCTTTTCAAATCACCCTCTTTTCTGCACTGCTAAGATTCAGAAACAAAAGCACTCACAGGGGAATGCATGCAAAGCACTTGAAAATCTGTGGGAAAGGAGCACAGAGCAACTTTCAAACTAGAAAGTATTCATTGTTGTGGTGCCCGAGAACAAACTGTGGTCTTTTTTTTCTAACCGATATTTTTAATAATCCCTGTACCCACAAGCAACTCGGAAATGATATTAGGTTTTCTGTGTTTCCAGGGGTTGCTAAGCAACGTTTCTAGGCAGCTGGAGAAATTTCCATAGTAAGCAAGTCATGTTCTACCACAAAGGCCATGGTGTAAAAAATACATTTTTCATCTATCATCTATAAACCCAGTGTTTTAGCACTAGGGGCCTTTTATCATAGCTAAAATGAGATTCAGGATTTGATAATAGTAACTACAGAGTGCTTTAGTCTCAGGCCCTGACATAATTCTGCGGTGGGGACATGTGGACATGGAAACATGCATCAGTTTTTATAGGTGCCATACGTCAAGCATGGTCAACGACATAAATGAAAGAAAACTCAACTAGGCAGATAATTTTTAATAAATAAAAGGGTATTTTTAAAGTGCTTTAGAGGTTGGTGATTTTGTTTTTAATTTCAAATGGAAGGGAACATGTTCCTTCCCCTAATTCTCTTTATTGTTATTTCAAAAAATGTAGAGTATCCTGTGATATACTGGACTTTTCTTGGGAGGTGGGGGTCCGCATTTTAAAACTAACATTTAACATATGCCAGTGGTCTGTATATTTTTTCTTCTAAATTCTAATTTTGATTCTCTTTAGTTGGATGCTTATGCATATCCTCAGTGTGTGGGATGCTTTTAAAAATTTAAATGTTGAATGTGCCTGGAGGTTTAAAAAATATATATATCCAGAAACCCTAAGCTGCATCTCTGGTGTTACAGAAAATCAGCTTTAACCATACATATGTTAATCAATAATAGATGAAATTATTTCTCATTATGGCTCATTGCCAGAACCAAAACCAATTCTTTAGATCCTGGTACCTATTCCTAATGCAGAGCCCCCCTCCCCTCTGAAGGGTGGGCAGTGCCAAACTTCTAATGCCAAGGTATTGAAAGAGTTTCATTTATTGGGTTCCAAGGACTTTTGTAAAATTGGCATCTACACTAGAACTCTTCTAGAGGTTTCTTAAGTACAAATTTACCCACTTTCTTCCACCAGTAAAAATACTGGTTGCTGGTTCCTTGTGTGCTATAAATACCAGTTAAACTTATCAAGTGAAAACCAAACACTTTCTGGACTCATCTCCCTGATGTAGCCCCATTTATGCAGTTTCAGAAAATGAGTTGATCATGTCCAAAGTAATACATTTACATCTAATTCTCTTTTGACTGAGACACAGATGAGAAAGAGAAAAGAAGAAGGAGAAGGAGGTCAAGGATTTAATAAAATGCTATTTTACATGTATATGGTTTGTTTGCTTTGAAATTTTTCTTGCAGCAATGGGTACTTTCATGGAACAAAGAGGTCTAAGACTGAGAAATTTACCAACAGAAGTAGGCAAAGTAGCATACTTATACTCCAAGAATAAGTACCTTCTGCAATGAACAATGTTCAAAATCAGATCTACAGAATTAAAGTAACTTCAATATTTGTATTCTTTCCCAATCTTATTAGGCTAACAACCAGAACTAGGAAAAATGATTTTCTCTTCTGTTAAGCAATAGGTTCTCATTCATTCATTAAACAAATCTTGAGACCATGCTATGTCCCATATGTTCTGCCAGTCTCTCAGGATACAAGTGAAAGGAATGTTTTCTCTGACTTCATGGAGCTGATGGCCCAGAGGGAAATGCAAACAAGGAACCAGAAAAATGAAGCAGTATGGTCAGTGTTGGGTGGAAGGAAGCAAATGCAGGTGGCGCTCAGGAGGAAGAGGTCTCCAAGCTGTGACCTGAAGAATCACAGAGGGAGCCAGGTGAAGGTGTCAGGGAAGGGGAAGAGCAGGAGGTGTAGTGAAATGTGGGAAACCTGTGCCCAGGTCAGAAATGCCAAATGAGCTACTGAAAGGACACTGGTACTAATCTATAGCTTAAAGAAGAATAATTAGTTTCCAGCTGGAATGTGTCACAATCAGTCTCACTGTTTCGAGGTCACGGCATTACTCTGCTAGAGCTGCCCTAACAAAGTGCCACAGACTAGGTGGCTTAAATAACAAAATTTATTTTCTTATATCTCTGGAAGCTAGAAGTTCAAAAATAAGGTGTCAACAAGGTTGATTTCTTGCTAATTTCTTGTGAGCCCCCTCTGCTTAACTGACAGATGGCCACCTTCTCCCTGTGTCTTCATATGGTCTTCCCTTTCTGCTTGTCTATGTCCTTATCTCTTCTATTTGTAAGAACATTAATCAAGTTAGGTCAGAGCTCATCCTAATGACTGCACTGTAACTTAATTATCTCTATAACGCCTGTCTCTAGTCACATTCTTAGGTGCTCTGGTTTAGGACTTCAACATATGAATTTTGGGGAAACGGTTCATCCCATATCAGTTTGACTATAAATGTAGAGAAGGCCTTGGAGAAGGTAAGATTACAGGGACAGTAGGTGACAGGAAAAACTAGAGTGTGTATTTCTAGGAGGAGGGGAAGTTAACAGTACCCAAGTGCCTCCATGGTGAAAAAGAAGGGCTGAATGAAAATGTCCTTCCGTATTAAGGGAAGGGAGGCATGGTGACCTGTTAAGTGCAGTCTGGAAAAGTGGTGAGCACCAAAGATCAAGCAGAGAGGCAGGTAACCCCTCAGGAAGTTTATTTATGAAGCAAGAGAGAGTTTAAAGGTAATTAAAGGCAGGCAGAGTCAACAGAGGACTTATTTTGTCGACAAATACTTAAATTACCAATGTGCACAACAGGTTGGGGAAGGAAGTACATTAGATGAAACTTGCCATGGGCAAGATCAATATTTGGAGCTAATGGAGAAATTATAATTATGTATTAAGAAATTTTATATATATCCAAAGACTAAAATACACCAAAATAATATCAACTGCTGAATTTGGAAGTTAAATTCAGGAGTATTTTTAAGAACTTCTTTGGTAATATTATTTTAAAGTCAGCTTTCATTTTTTTAAATAAATTGGTTTCAGAGGGAGGGAGAGAGAGAGAGATGTTGCTCTACTTATTGATACATTGATTGGCTGATTCCTGTGTGTGCCCTAACCGGGGATCAAACCCGCAACCTTGGTGTATTGGGATAACGCTCTAACCAACTGAGCTACGCAGCCATGGCCGCTTTAGTGTTATTATTAATAACAACAGTAAAAGCTCCGAATATTTACCATGCATTAGGCAATGTGGCGCTTTACGTTATCTCCTGTAATCCTCACAAAACTCCCTGAGGAAATGACCGTTATTTTCTTCATTTTACAAATAAGAAAGCTGAGGCTTATTGAAGTTAAGTAATTCAGCCGAGGTCCAAGACCTAGTAAAAGACAGAAACTGGACCCAAACTCCATCCATGCTCACATTCCTAAAATCCACGCTGCGAACCCTTTTCAAAGGTGCATTGATGAGAATGGGCATAGTGAGGGGAAGTATTTTCTTTAACTTGGGGAAAAAACACAGAAATTATTTTCTATTCTAATGGCAAGAGAAAGAAATTATTTCCAGATTCTTTTACCACTTGTCACCTGCATACAGAGTACAGAGCTTAGTTAAATTCCATCTTAAATCAAAGAAGCCCAGGAGTTTTATATTGTAGGTACATCTTTGCCTACTAAGCAGATTGACTACAAACTTCTCAAGGGTAGATATGGGTACTACCCACTTGTCCCCACCAAACTTAGCTAGATGGTTTACCATAGGAAGTTAACTAATGTGTAGTAAATGTGTTTGCTTGTTGAATTACTGAATGTTAATGAAAATATTGACGCAGAGAACAAAACACGATTATAAGGGACAGGCACCTTTTCGAAAAAACACATTCCCTTTCTGAGACACCATTTCCACTACTTACTTAAGTGCTCCAGGCCTTTGGCAATACTGCACAGCAGTTCCTAGCACTGTTTTACTAGCCCTGGGAGGTAAGGATGGTTCTCTTCTCCCCAACGTTGGCAAAAATCACAGGAGGATATTTCTATTACTTTTGGGAACTGAACAGAGACACTTCACTGCTAGCTGCTTATTAGACATCTTCAATCAACACAATCAATGATACATACATTTTTGCTTTGCTACTAAGAAGGCTAATTATGCAGCAGTCCCCAACCTTTTGGGCACCAGGGACCCGTTTCGTGAAAGACAATTTTTCCATGGACCACGGGGCAGCAGCGGAGAGTGGTCTGGGGATGATTCAAGTGTATTACATCCAAGCTCACCTCCTCCTGTGTGGCCTGGTTCCTAACAGGCTCAGACCAGACTGGGCCGTGGCCCAGAGGTTGGGGACCCTTGGAATGGAATGTAGTTGACTCACAGTGTTAGCTGGGAAGAGTTACGCACAAATGGATGAGGCTGGGAGAGGTGGAGGAGGGGAAAGGGGGGATGAATGGTGATGGAAGACTTGACTTGGGGTGGTGAGCACACAATCCAGTGTCAGATGATGTGTTGTGAAATTACATACTTGAAACTTGTATAATTTTGTTAACCAGTGTCATCCCAATATATTTAATAAAAAGAAAAAAATTAAGAGTTATACACAAATGTAACAGTAACCTGTAACTGCTCAATACTCAAATCACTTCTTTAAACAGATGTTAGAAGGAAGCTACTATAATCCTTCATGCAGCAAACTGGGTCGGTTCCACTTTAATAAATCCCTAATTCAATTTAATGTCATGTCTTCAATCCATTAGTGGACTCCTGTTTTCATGTGCAGTATGACATATAAGTCTAACTATATTTTGGGTAACTGTGGTAGGACAATAAAATAGCACTTTTAAAGTGAATGTTATCTTGTATGAGACAATCTTCTGTCCCTGGACAATTGCAAGATTAATTAACAGTTAATCTGAATCCGCTTTCCTTTCCACTTACACAGTTTCAGCCATGAAAACTGCCATCCGGAAAGGAGGTGTGAAAGCGCGGTTACCCATGCGGTCTATGCAGCACGCTGCTCGAGATCAAATCCCGGGGCTACTACGTGTGGGATCCTGGGAAAGTTAGCTCCTTTTCCTCAACTTCTTCAACTCTAAAAAGAAGATGATAAAACAATTTAAAATAATAATATAAATATGAAACACTGATAAGTTAAAAGAATGTAGGTGTCTAACCACAGAACATTCTAATTTTTTAACCTAAAATACACTATTTTTAAATTGTACAATTTATTCGTTTTTAGTACATTCATGATGTTGCATAATCATCACACTACTAATTTCAGAGCATTTTCATTGCACCAAAAAGAAACCCCATACCCATTAAGCAATAAGGCAATCTCTCTTCATCCCCCCTACAGCAGTTTCTGGCAACCACTAATATACTTCTGCCCCTATGGACTTGCCTATTCTGGACATATTATATAAATGGGATAATATAATATAAAGCCCATCAAATTTATGAAACACAAGTAGCATGTATCTAAAGTTTTAAAGATACTCAAAGAATTACAAACAATTAAAAGAGGCTGTCTCTAACCTACTGAATAAAAGATATTAAGAATGAGCCACCCCAGACAGGGCTGTTTGGATACTTTTATTTTATTTTTATAGGGTACAAATAAGTCTATTAGCTCTTCATCTAGATTTACCTTATAGAAAATAAAGGCAAATTTAATGTCTGAGATTTCTTCTTGAATGTTCATTTGCTCCTTTTATGTTTTCTTCCAAAGAGGCTGAACTTTAATTTTGAGATGACTAAATATGTTGAAAACTATATTTGCCCTTGTCATCTATGTAAGAGACTTGCACTGCATTTCACTATTGTAATAATATGCACACATAATACAATATGTAAATTTTCTTCAGGCATGTTGACATATTACTGTACTTTCTTCTGTCCCTGGCAAATTGGGATCAAAGCATTTAGGGAAAGTGGGATTCTGATTCTGCTATGTGTCTTTCTGTAATAGATGATAAAATATCATCATCTCCACTACAAATGAAAAAGTGATTACTGCTTTGAAAAAAAAGATATTAAGAAAAATTAATATCTAAAATATATTTTTTAAAAAACCCATACAGCTCAACACAAATAAACAAGCAACCCAATTAAGAAATGGGCAGAGGACCTCAACAGACATTTTTCTGAAGAGGACATATATACCCATGAGAAGATGCTCAACACTGCTGATAATCAGGAAAATGCAAATAAAAGCCACAATGAGATATCACCTCACACCTTTGAGAGTGGCTATCATCCATAAATCAACAAACAAGTGTTGGTGACAATGTGGAGAAAAGGGAACCCTTGTACATTGTTGGCGGGATTGTACATTGGTACAGCCACTATAG
>VMDR010018579.1:0-19051 GCA_007922815.1 Macrotus californicus
AAGCTTTCTCAACTTTAGAGCGTTATTATAACCATACCTGAACTAAAATCATTTTCAATTAAGTATGAGGAGACTTGTGAGGCACGTCAAGACAGCGCAGCCTGTTCTTACTACATATAGGCATCTATTCCCTTGGACTCTGCAGTGGCATGGGCTCCTCCTGCAAGTGCAGAGCCAGACCCCAGGCTGCTGACAGGACTGGATTAGAAAAGTGTCAAGACGCTGTGTGTGAATGAGGACCAAGAACACAGTGTGAGTGCAATCTCTGTATTCCAAAGCCAAATACAATCGGTTCTCAGATATGTGTGTCCCCTGCATTAGTATGATAATTGAAAATTGACTATAATTTAATCTTTTGAACAGGCATTAAGTTCCAAACCACCACGACAAGTCACAGGCAAACTATGATTTAATAAGAATTACACAACTATGCTAAGTGTCTTTCTTAGTCTATTTCTTAACAGGAAGATAGCTTTCATATTAGTTGACTTTGAGAAGGTGATTTGGCTATTTTCTTTTAAGAAACAAAAAGCTGGAAAGTTGCCACAGCTTTCAGAAAAGTTAAAAACCCACATACAAAACAAAACAGAAACTAAATGAGAAGTTCTAATGTAAATAAGGGTTACTCTATATGTTTTTGTATATTACAAAGAACATATTAAAACAGGTCTAAAGTGTTGCTGCATACTAGATGTGTCAGGTAAAATTTGATACTGCATAAGGTAAAAGTTATAGTTAATATATGATATTTTAGTGTTCTAGTAATTTCAATAATTCAAACAATCCATAAATAAAACAGAACAACTTCTGGTAGAGAAAATCACCCAGGAAAGGAAAAAGAAGTATTTAAGGCAGAAAAGAATTAAAACAGGAAAATTCAGAACAAAAATATTTTCCCTGAAGAGGCTTCTGCTCATTCCTTCCCCTACTGGACAGCGTTGACTGAAAGATGAATTTCACTTGCAGGGCAGTGCCAGTATGAGAACCTTACACCAGTTTCATTACGTTACCACTGCCCTGAGATAGAGAGGGCCTGTAATAAATTAAGAAATGGAAGCATCAGACCTTTTCAGCAACTTAAGGGCCTTTCTCTCAAAAAAAGAAAACAAAAAAAACAACACCCCCCCCCCCAAAAAAAAACCATGAAGTACAAAGTACATTTGTTTTCTGACTAGCGCATGCAGTTTCCATTCTGTGATGTTTAGTGGATGAGATTAGGTAGCTCTGGATAATGGCAAATCAAGACTTGAACTCAGGTTTTACAAGTCCAGTGTTCTTCCACAAAGACAGAATTTCATTCCAATCACCCTCCTTTCCCCCATCCCCCATTTCCAAACAGATGAAGAGCTTTAAAGACCATATGAAGTCACAACTTGCACAGGATTGCTGAGTCCAAAGATGGCAGAGCTGGGTCTGAAAACCAGGTCACCTGTCGTACTTTTTAGATGGGTCTCTAGCCTCTTTCATTAAAAATGTATTTCAAGGTGAGAAGGTATTCTCCTTCACTTTAAATTTAATATATATAAATAAAATGGTGTAAGTATAACACTACAGTGGAATGGCAGAGAAATTGAAGATGGTTTGCTACGAATTCCGTTAACATCATGAGAACTAAGTAACAAGGGGTAATTATTTTTATCTTAACTTTCATTTCAAGCCACAGGCATTCATAAGAACACAAAGAGGACAGTCATAGTAATTGCATTTTCTGCCACCTTTAAGGACAAATGACTTGGACCACAGATTTTAGATGCTTGACGGTGAAGATACTCCTGGTCTAAGAAAGAGAAGCTGCATTTGGCCCTATGTTGGTTTTCCTGCAGCTCCACATTACTGGAAGTGACCTTGGGGGACTGCTGTCAAAAGGAAATCTGTATGTAGTACCCAAGCTTCCCTTTTCCAAGTAAAAGAAGTTCAAGTCCACTGCTTTGTAAAACAGGTTTTCCTAGAAATCCACTGAATCTGGTGAAATAAGATAAATTCTCAACCATATCTCAAAAAAGGTACCTTTACAAGTCATCAAGCTATTATAAGATGCAGGTACATTACCTGTATCCTTCAGGACGGTCCATACCAGTGTGTTAAGAATTGTATGAAATAGGAAAGAGGCCTTACCCAAACCAATCAATCAAATCCATAATCAGAAAAAAGGAGGGGGCAGAATATATTTAGAGGCTCTTTTCAAGGGAAATTATGAGTTGACAATCATGTATTTATACATCGATACAAGTCATCTCCACATCGCGTGTCGGTGAACCTACCGGTGTATATCATCTTGGCCAGAAGGAACCACACCTACGTTGGCTGCGTTTACAACCTTCTGAAGGATCGCAGAGGGAGTGAAGTTCTGCGGAGCAATGATGATTATAGCCGAGGTCTCATTCATTCCTGTGAGCGTTCCTGTAAGAGCAGAGCAAGGTGCCTTGTACTAAGTTCTTTATGAAAATGACTTTAAAAGCAATTTAAAGCTCATAGCCAAAATGTAAACTTTTTTCCAAAGAAATACCAGAATGTAATTAATTTATAAGTTAATTACCACAAAATTAAAATGATCTGCAACTATTCCAAAAACTAAAAAAAACCTTAATTGTGTAGGAAAACGTGTAAAGATACAGTCAAACATCACTCTTAACACATCTAATTTTAAATACTGTAAGATAAAACCATCTAATTACAAAGATGAAATTCCAATTTCAGTCCCTTCAAAATAGACTCAATTAATTTGGCTGATGTAAACTATTAAGCTGCTTCTTTTAAAGAATTTTCTCCTCCTCTCCTTTTCATGCAAAGATCCCTCTTGCTAAATGCTGCTTGAAAACAAATCAAAGTGATTCTGAAATGACTAGCAGTGCTACCTGATGAATGGCCTCGATACAATGGATCAAAGTTCTCTCAACAATGACTGAAAGTCGCTGAACAGGTTCTAAAAAATGTACACTTATCTAAGCTACACTTAGTGACAACAGTATTTGCCCAGTGAATGGCACTACAGTTCCTGACAACACCACCAACTGAAATCTCTGAAGTAAAACACTGAAAACAAAGAAAAATGTGTGAATGGGAAAACCTTAAATCCCAGAGACATTTCAAGTAAGTATTTAAGAAAGAAACTAAGTTAAGCAAAATCATGAACAAAAACCATACAGAGTTAACACAAGACATGCCATTAATATCAAAATCTCATGTAAAAATGTTCACTGAACATATTTAATAACATACCATACACTTGGAACAAATACTGAGATTTAGGACCTGGGTTAAAATAAACAACATAATTATAATAAATGGCATATATCTGGATCTGTGATATAAGTCACTGACACCTAATGATATCTACTAGAAATGGTAATCTTCTGAGATGTTTGATATGTGCACAATAGTTCACAAACTGTATGAAAATAGTAAAATTTGATTTCATGTTTTCAAAAGACCTGTACCTTCAGGGCTATGTATTTATTTACTTACTTATTGCAAATGCAACCCAACAATTTTAACAATGTGAATGATTCGCAGTATGAAGACACTAAAGCCTAACACGGTAAAAAGACTTATCTAGCTTTTAACAAAGAGCAGTTTTTACTAACCACTTTCAAACTCGGGGACACCAGGTTCCATCTTAGACTGTTTAACTTCAATATTAGGCAAAAGCTTTAAAAACTACACAGGCGGTCAAACGCTGCTTTTAAGTAAAGCACCGTGGCTGCTGACATAACACTGCTGAGAGACGTGTGTACTCATTTAGGGTTTAAACCTTCTCCATTAAGCTCTATTGAAGAGCAACTGCTGAATAAATGAATGCAACTATGTTTATGTTAAAAGCCTGTTTCCCGCAGCATGTAATTAAAGGAAATGTTGTACAAAGCCAGTACTTTTGTCAAGCTCCTGTAAATGGAAAGATGGATAGCACTCAGAGAAGTGAATGCATTGCTTCATATTTAACCTTAACACTCTTGTCATTAATGGTTTGTCTAACTTGGTCTATAAAAGACAAGGTACTGCTCCATTGAAGTAAAATTAAAAAAATCAACTAAACCATGCTTTTCAGAACAGAAGATTCATTATCGTCAGCTAATGTATTGGCATAAAGCAAAGTAACATCCTATCAAGTAAGGCACACATTCAATCTGCATTCCCACCCCCCTTTATTTTTAACTCATGCTGTTTTATTGTTATAGGCAATTTGTACCACTCAGCATGACAGTGTAAACTGAATCAAGATTAATTTACATGCAAAAGAACACTTAGGAGAGCAGCATGGTAAGCAAATGTATTGTCTCGATTGCTGAGGTGGAAAAAGAACCTGGAAAGAAAAAAAGGTGCTCTAATTAAGGGGCATCAAATATGATTGCTTGTGGTAGTTAAGGGCCAGAAAATAGTAAATGTCTGACCATTTAAAGAATTAGCATCTTGCTGGCTAGGAACCCATAAGATGGATGCATAAATCATAATAAAATTAAGTAAACATTCTACATTTCTTAAACCAGAGATTTTTCTAAATGAATATATATCAGGTATTCTCAAATTAACGAGAAAGAAAATATGCCAAGGTATCATTAAGTTTCTCCCATAAAGGCAGACTTTAATACACTATATAGCCTGCTCATACGTAATAAATGTAAAGTTATTGGAAAAATACTTAAAAATTGTCAGACTACAGAATTTGTTGCTTCATTAGAATTTATCTAAATTTTGGGGAGGCAGTGGACAGCACTTAATGTAGGTTAAGCAGTTGTAATTAATGACTAAAATGCAAACCAAATAATATAAAAAGTAAAATAATTCTCAGTTTTATATTTTCAATTTAATTCATAAGAAGAAAATGAACAAGAAGAAGCAGTCTGGAATAAGAACTGGCTTAGGTCTAAATGAAAATTTTTTAAGTAAAAGAGAGATCTTTGTTATTATAGTACTGAAATCATCCCATGGCTAGATCATTAACTCACTTTGCAAGGCTCAAAACTCAAAGCAATGAAAAAATTATGCTTCTGATGAAGGCTCATAATATGAACACCATGAATATGAATAATATGAATATACAGGGTAAACCAATCTTTCATTTAGCACGCTGGCTGTCAACCTTAGAAACATGCATCTTCAGCTATGAAACTCTAAATGTAGCTACTGAGAGAAAGTGACAGATCAGACTGCATAGAAACAAAACTTTTTCATTAAAAATATTAATATATACAATCTGTTACAAGCATTCTTATTTGTTAGTGTACATACTTTTGAATTACATACATTTTTAGTATAAACTGGAACATATTCCTCATTTTTATTTTATTTTTTCAGTTAAATCCAAAATAACATTTAATGCATTTTTTTAGTCTTAGAACATATATATGCCCTGTGAAATGAGGTATAAAGTGAATTCATTTCATCTAAAGTAGAAATACAGGTTGAAACTAGCATGTAATGGCACATAAAGACAGTTCTTAAATTTGGTGGCATTCTGCCTTCCAGAAGTTCGCTGTGATAAATATTAAGGACAGATTTTTATTCTGATCTAGGATTTTCAGTTACTGAGTCATTTCTAGGTATCTTTTGTGAAATAAGCTAAGCTCGTCCATGATTAGTACAACAGACAAATACATGTGTAAAGCTGAGAATTGAGACCTCTATTACCAAATCAGCTGAAATCTATAACTAAAGAGATGCTATTGAAAATGCTCTTTAAACCTGTGGTAAATTTGCCAGCATCAAGTCCCATGTCAAAGAATGAATTCAGGAAGACAGACAGAATGATACAGAAATGCCAAGAGACTTGCAAGGATTTACAAATACTTCATATAAGCAAATTTTCAAATAGCTTTATTCAGAGTAGCCTTTCTGCTCTATTAAACATAGCAAACAGCTGCCAGATTTATTCAGACAAATAATCAACAACCATAGAAGTAAAATGGCAGAAGAAAAAGGAATTTTGGCAACAACTCCACAGAGGACCGTAGCTGTTCTCCAAGCGCACCTCTCTCATGCATTTACGGTTCTGTATGGCTAGTCAGGGAAAAATCCCTCAGTCACAGCAGAGCACAAAAAACTTGATCGAAATGCTAAACCAAAGCTGAGGGAGAGAAAGGGTATAAGATAATCTGCTGCTTTAGATATGCTTTAGCTGCACTTTTCTAAAAAAAAGCAATATCCCCATAACAATAAATGTGCCCAATAAAAGTGCCTTATTCAGTCACTTGTGTGCCACTCACCTTGGTTTGCTGAGCAGGTGTAAAGCAGAGAGGCAGGCTTTAGCCAGCAAAGGGTAAGAATAGCAAATGTAAGGATCAATTCAATTTGTCAATAGAAGAACAAAATTACAAAGATGACTATAATCGACTTCCAAGAAAAGCAAATGCAAAGATGAATTTAGTCACTCTTTTTTTATCACTTAAAAATTAGGCAGAAGAATAAAAGATTACTATTCACTTACAGCGGAGTCTTCTGTAACAGGTCTTTTAAACACTGTGGGTTACACAGACGCACAGCGTAATACCTTCACGCACTTCTCCTTAGATGCAGGTGTTTGTGTGTGCCCAGTACTTTCTGGGAACTTGGCAAATGCAAATTAATGAACTTGAGATGAAGGGATCTTTGTTTGACAACCCCCTCCAGAGAAAAACATAGCTTAGGTTCCCATAAACTTTAAAAAATTGCTGACTACACCATTTAAATATGTCCCAGTTTTACAGATATTACCCTTAATCAAACACATACATTCAGAAGTTATGTTCCCTTACTCATACACACTGGAGGCTATGCTTGACTCTGGGGCAAGCACAAGATATTAATACTTCCATTTTGCTAAAAATATTTTCTTTCTAGATGCATATTTTAAAATGGCTTAGTTTGGATACAATCTGACAATGCAGCATTTCTTTAGTACAGAATTAGGTCAAAAGAAAACGGAGTATTTTAATGCTGTCATTAGGACTTGACTTTGAAGGGTAAGCCACGCTAATGTGTGCGGGAAGAGTGGACTAGCAGGACACGGGACATGGTTCTACAGTGACAGCAAAAGCAGAGACACAGCACTTACAGTGGTAACAGTGGTAGGGCTTTGGTAAGCCCTGGTTTCTGGCATTGTCACTGACACAAAATACATGAGCACGTCAGGAACCTGACAAATCACAGCTTCCAGAATTGAAAAGTTAATTACAAATCAAGTTATTATTTTAAAGACATATTAATCAACTTTCAGATAAGTCAGGAAGGCAGACAAACATACACTTTGAAGGTAATTTTCTATTGTAAAAGCAAAGCATTAGCAAAAATTGGAGGATTGTGCACTGACATCTGTTAATAGCTGTGCATATACGGTACTTTATTTTAGAGACTGGTCAGAACAACACAATACTTAACTATTTGGGATGTCAGTTTCTAGTAAACTGTAGTAATCTCTCACCTTGCTCTTTCTTAAAGTCTTTCTCTGACATGGTCACAGGTAAAAGCAGTTCTCCAACAGGTGGCTGAATATTAACACTGAAGCAATCATCCTTGGTACTGAGGAAAAAACACATGGAAGCTGACTAAATGCTTAATAAACAAACACTCTTGATATCACGCAGTTAAACAGATTTAATGAAAGCGTATGTCATCACAGAAAATAGTATTAAGATCTTGGCTTAAATTTCACATCTAAAAAGGCTTGAAAATTCTCTCAACGCTATTTATAGAGAAATATCTCTTACCTCATTGGAAAACATTTTTTCCAGAAATATACAGTTATAGTAAATATAGCATTTGACATAGAGCTTCTAAAAAATAGATAATCAGCAAGGGCATATATCCCCTATTACCAGAGGAATACTTTAGTCTTAAATGGGTAAGACTTCTCTTAAGATTTCTCTTTTAAAGTGTTAGTTTTTAATAAATAAAATGGAGTGACTATACTATATTGAGGAGTGCGCTAATAAAATAATATCTCATTTGAAAACTTGCTTACTTAAAACAAAAACCCTTATTTTCTAGTGGTGTTAATTGTGACATTATTGATGAACATGTGGTGAAAGTTATTATTTCCAAATACAGGCAATTTGTACTTGTATCAACTAGAGAAACAACACTGGGTGCAAGTGTTCATTTAAATCTTGACACTACTGTCTATGGAAATAACTAAACCTGCTTTAAGAAAATTAAGCCACACATTGGAAGGTAGGTTGATGAGTGTATCAGGAGTGTGTTTGGCTGCAAATAAACAGAGAAGGCAACTAACAATTTCTTGAGATATAGCAGCTTTTTGCTCAGTCTTCAACAAGTGCTGAAGTTACCAACCAAAGGCTGGTTCAATGGCTTAAAGATGCTGTTAGGGACCCAGATTTCTTTGGCTTTCACTGGCTGCATGGATGCCACATGGCTGCTGCACTTCCAGGCACTACTTTTATATTCCACTGAAGAAGGAAGGGTGATGGTGGAAGAGCAGTGAATAACTGAGCCAAGCAAATCTGTTCCTTTTTATTGGGAAAGCAAAAGCTTTCCCGAAAGTTATACAGAAGGACTCTTACTTCTGTGTTAGTACTGGGCCAGTGAGACAGTGGATAGGGAGACAGGGATTGCGGATAAGAAATACCAAATATCAGATTAAGAAACAAGTTATTGAAGGGTGGGGTAGGGACAAATAATGTAATATGAAGAAAGAAAAGCATCCATTTTATTTTGTTATTAAATATATTTTTGTAAGCTGCCTTATATTTTTATGGCATAGACTAGATTTTAAAAAAAAAAGAATGTTTTGTGAAATATCCAAGGCTAAATAATAAATCTGATTTATTTATTAATTCAATAAACATTTATTGGATACAAACTTCTTTTTAAAAAAGATTTTATTTATTTTTTAGAGAGAGGGGAAGGGAGGAAGAGAAGGAGAGAAACATCGATCAGTTGTCTCTCACACACCCCCAACCTGGGACCTGGCCCACAACCCAGGCATGTGCCCTAGCCAGGAATTGAACTGGTTTGCAGTCTGGTGCTCAACCCACTGGGCCACACCAACCAGGGCTACTGTATACAAACTCGATCCCCTGCTCTGTGCACCTCTATGGGGATTTAAAGACAAGTGAGATTGGCCCTTGAAGTTCACAAGTCTAGTGCGAGATATGTTTATAATAGAATGGTAAGTGCTCCATTACAGATATGTGGAAGTGTTGCAGTCCATGGAAGAGAGACTGATCAATTCTGCAGGAGGTAAAGGTAAGTCTATTTCTAAGGAGAAGGAGAGCGGCATTCTGGACATTCTAGACCTGTGTTCTGGAATAGTGAGCAGTGTGGTGTGTCATGAGATGCGGTTGGGGGAACACTGTAGAGAATATCATACATAGCCTAACGATTTGTCCCCGTTCTCCCAGGACAGTCCCAGTTTATAGCTGTTGTCCTGGAATCCCATTCAGCTAATGTCTCCTTTCATTCCCTGAAGTGTTCTCATTGGTATGACAAAGTTTATGACTACTCTCCTCATATAATTTAAAACAAAGGTGTTTCAGTGTTTCTTGAAGCAACAGGAAACTACCAAGAACTTTTGACACAGAAAAATAAATAATCCCATTTGTATTTCAGAAACTCTGGAGGCAGTGTGTAAGGTAGAGTAGAGGAGAAATCCAAGGCAGGTGGATCAGTTAGGCATCTAATTCAGTGGTCTAGGCAGGAGGTTTTAGCACTGAATGTGTTTTATTTAGTAAACCCTAAAAATGACTTTAAGAGTTAGCTTCTGTTACCTCCAATTTATTGGTAAGTTGAACAACAAGCTCAAGGTCACAAGCTAGTAAATGTCAGCACTGGGATCTGAACCCAGGTCTCTTTTACTCCAAGGTCCGATGAATATATATTCATTTTCCACTGTATAAGGCTGTTTCCCTTGGGTGGGTAGGACTGAGCAAGGGGAGGACGGGGCACTGTACAGTTATAAAAGGGACAGATCTGGTGATGAATGGGGGGAAGAGACCGTGAAACTTCTCATGTGAACAACCGGGAGGATGACAACTACTGAAGAGGAGTTCGGGGGGTGAAACAAAGTGATTCTCCTTTAATTGTGTTATGTTTTGAGCACCACTGAGTTACCTAGGAAGAGACATTTAGCAGATAATTGGAAATACAAATTAAGAATCAGAAAGCATGTCAGGGCAGTATATAAGAGTTTGGAAGAAATCAGAGTGGTATGGGGAAGAGCTGAAGCCTTTTAAGTAGGTCAGGTCACACAGGGGCAGAGGATACACCAGGAAAAAGGATGAGGTGGAAACCCGGGGAAGACCTGCATGCAGGTAAAAAGGGAAGAGCTGCGGAAGCAACTGGGAAAGAGCGGACAGGGAGACAAGGCGTGGGTCTGAGACCGCAGGGAGGGATGAGGAGAAGCAAGAGTAGCTGACCGAGAGGAGGCAGTGCGGGTGGGAGGGGCACAGGAGGCCACGGTGAAGGGTGGGTGGGAACCTGGCGGCAGAAAGCAGCAGAAGCTTCAGGAGGAAGCAGAGGCCAAAGAAAGTTTAAAGACAGCGGAGCACGTTTAAAGGCTGAGGGGGAAAGCCAGCGAAGAGGAAGAAATAAAGGAATAACGGACAGTGCAAGGTCTTAAGAGGAGGTTAAACGAGGTCGGGATTAAGAGCTCGAGAGTGACGTGAATGGGCCAGCCCTGAATGGACAGGCTGCTGCGGAGAACAGCGGAGAGCAGGAGGTCGAGGGGGCACACCTGCAGGATGAGTCCGTGCCCGAGGTAGTGGGGGGCCACGTCACATTAAGAGAAACATGTAAAGGCTGATGAAGGAGTAAACAGACAGGGATACATATATACGTGAAATACATATAATGAACTAATTTAATGTTAAATACAGAGTTTCGCCTGCGAATGACTGAAAAGAAGTCAGTGTTCACCAAAGTGGAAAGCACAAGGGTCTGCACTGAGGTAGAAAATCCACTGAGAAAGTACCTATTACTTTTTTCTCATTCCTTTTGAACATATTTTTCAGTACATATTTTAGCACATACATAATGTTAGCACAGTGAGCTATATACACATGTATAGTTTAAAAATACATTCATACACACAGGGAATGCATGGAAGAAACATTTTACTAAAAGATGCACACAATTAAAAAGTTAAGAGGACCACCAGGTGAAGTTACATGTTACTACACTATCTTTCCTAGTGTCTTCTGTTTAATTACAGACAGAAGCACAGCAGCCATCTTGTGACCACGAGGGTGACTGGAACATGCTAATGAAAAGATCCCATGAAACAAAAAGTTGCAAAGACCTTACATCCTTGAAGACACTGTGGGGCTACTCTAGCAGCTTAACTCCTGACTTCTGTTCCTATACCAGGAGAACAGTAAACCACTCTCCACTTAACCCACGACAATGGGGCTTCTGCTACACACAAGTGAATGCAAAATATGACTACTATAACTGATACACAACATACTTTATAAGCCAGTTTCAGCTTTGACTAAAACAAGATGGAAAGTTTCTTCTTTATTTTGGAGAAACTTTGCTTTCATTTATGTTAGTGTTCTATGATGTCCTTCTGTTTTCTATGCGTTTCCTTTTCGACTACTTCACCCTTTCCTTTTTGCTATTCTCTTCTCTCCCTGCAGCTTTTCTTTGTCCTTGTTCACCTCTTTTTCTTCTCATTTCCTTTGTTTGAACACAGGGCTAAACACAGGTATCCTCCATGAACAGGAAATGATGCAAAATGAGTAATGATAGACCATAATTTACTGGGCAATGTTTTACCAGATCGATGAAGTACTATTATTAGATTGTTCTAAATAGCACAGTTACATGGGATCAGGTTGCACAATAGTTTAAAGTAAGACAAAATTCTCCCTGTTATACATTTAACTGTAATGCATATACTTGTACTACATATAGTCTCATTTCACTCACTCCTAGGATCCAAACTGGTCAATTTTCTAGGTATACACGTTATGGGACTCGAGTTTCCTCGTGTACAAAGTGAGAAAAATGGCACTCAACCTCACAGGCTGGTCTGGATGATTGAATGGAATAACACACCCTCCACAGTGCTAAATGCACAGTAGATACTCAAAACTGACATACGTAATAGAGATGTATCATAATTTAAGCATTTGCCTACAGGTTCTCATTTACAATTTTCCCTATTACAAAGCTTATTTAATATCCTTTGATAGATCTATTTGTTCTGCACAAGAACCAATATTTCCCTGGGCTTGATACCTTAAAAAAATGAAACTGCTAAGATAAACAGTATGAATATTTAACATTTTGATAGATGCTGCAAACTGTCCTTAAAACACTGCCATTTGAAGTCTCACAAACAATATACAAGAATGCATGCTTTTCTCTACCTCCCTTGTTGACATCAGATATTAAAATTACTTAAACGTTTTGCCAGTCTGATGGGTGAAATGTTTTAATTTCTATTTCCCTCACTATTACGAAGTTGAACATCTTATGATTATTGGCCATTTGCATTTTCTTGTAAACTGCCTACTCTTAGCCTTCCTCTACTTTTCTATTCTTTTTAAGTTGATTTTGAGAATTCTTCATATGGTCTGGTTATTAAACTTTGTCTGCTAAATATGCTGCAATACTTTCTCACCACCTCTCCCTGTTACAGTGTCTACTTTTCCTCTTTATAGAGAAGTTTACAATTTTTTAATAGTTAAACCTGTCAATAATTTTTCTCTATATCTTTCTTTGGGAGGGGGGCTATTGTGCCTTGCTTAAGACTTCTGCCCCCAAAGAGCACTGAAATATTTGTCTATATTATAAACACTTTGAACCCGCCTGGAATTTATTTTAGAGTTATGTGTGGAAGGAAGCCACCTTTATTCTTCCCAGACAATGGTCATCGCACCATTTACTGAATGGTCTGTTCTTTCCACACTGGTTTGAAATGCTACTTTTAGGATACACACAATTTTTAATTCTTCTGCTTTGTTTCACTTATTCCTGTGCTAATAGTCAAATAAAAATATACATGTGGTATTAAAGAATATTTTAAAATTATTATAGAGGCAGGCTCTTTTTATTAAATTTTGGTTTTGATTTTTCTTAAAAATTTTCTTTTCCAGTTGAATTTTAGAAATTTGTCAAGTTCTGTGAAAGGACCTACTGAAATGTAACCTAGAATCACAAAAAATGTTAAGGATAATTTGAGTGAGAATATTGACTTCTGTTGAGGAACACAGTATATTTATTATCTTATTTATATCTTCTTTTACTGGCCTTCAGGAAAGTTTTAATTCTCACACAGGTATTATATATTTCTTGTTAATTTATTCCTTTTGTTGTTCATGTAATGGTTTAAATTGGTTATTCCTACTATATAGAAATGTTAATGATTTTTTTAAAGATTTTATTTATTTATTTTTAGAGAGAAAGGAAGGAAGGGAAAAAGTGAGGGAGAGAAACATCAATGTGTGGTTGCTTCTAGTGCGCCCCCTACTGGGGACCTGGCCTGCAACCCAGGCATGTGCCCTGACTGGGAATCGTAGCAGTGACCCTTTGGTTCACAGGCCAGCAGTCAATTCACTGAGCCACACCAGCCAGGGTTAATGATTTTCATATAATGATTTGTACACATTTCTAAACTCATCAGCTTAAAAAAATGGATTTTCTGTTGATTCCAAGATTTCTGTGTTGATAATTATATCAAATAGGCCAGGGAGCTCAGTTGGTTAGAGCACTGTCCTGATATGTCAAGGTTGTGGGTTCAATCCTCAGGCAGGGCACATACAAGAAATAAGCAATAAATGGATGGCTAAATGGAACAACAAATCGATGTTTGTCTCTCTACCACCCCACTCCTCTCTCTCTCTAAAATCAAGAAATAAAATTTTTTTTAAATGATAATTTTATCTCTCTCTTTCTAGGATTTATACCTCTGTTTTTACTTGTCTTTCATATTGGCTGGAATTTCTATTATAATGTGAAACAGTGTTGAGAAAATCAAAACCCTGTTTTGCTTTTCTGACTTAAAAGGGAATTCTTTTGATATTTTATGCAGTGACAGGTAATTTGTATGACCCAAAAGTCTTTTGAGTTTACAACCTCAAGTGGTCTACACATTCACATGCTATCTATCCTTCTGGGGTTTAAAATCAGGGTGACGCTAGCCTTCCAGAATGACGTGAATGCTTCCCTTCTTCTCCTTTGTTCCAGAAAAGCTTAAGTAATATAGAGGTTATTCTTTTCTGAAGTTCTGATACAATTTAACCTGTTTTATTCATAATTTATAGTTTGCTAGGAAACCATTCATTTCATCTAAATAGCTGAATTTAATGGTATAGAATTGTACACAATATTATTTTGTAATTTAGATTTGTTTTATCCCCTTTCTCTTTTTTAATCTTAGGTATCTTTTTTTCTTTAATCACATTAGCCCATAGCTTTTTTCTCCCGCTTTTTGTACATCTGTGTCTTTTTAAAAGTGAGTGTTTTCTGTCCTCAGAAAACAAGGAATTCTTTGAAAGCATATTATCTTAGACCAAGCTTAATAACTGAATTACTGAATTTGGATATTTGCGTTTATATCTACTTGTATGTTATCTACATATATACGATCCTCTTTGATCTGACAATTTCTGATGTGTATTAAAATACACTATGATCACTGCTTTGTCAATTTATCCTAGCATTTAATAGTTTCTGCTTTATATATTACAAAGCTATGTTGTTGTTGAAAAGTTTATAACTTTTATTTTTGTGGAGAATTGGAATGAATGGAAATTCTTAAAAAATCTAACTGCTTTTAAAATTTTTCTGGTGTTACTATTGTCCTGCTTCCTTTTTATCATCTATCTGATAGTAAATATATACCCACATAACATATATTTCATCTTTCATTCTCAATTTTTCTGTGTCATTCTCATTTAGGTGGGGTTCTTATAAATAGCATATGCTGAGT
Source organism: Macrotus californicus (assembly GCA_007922815.1). Taxonomy (NCBI): domain Eukaryota; kingdom Metazoa; phylum Chordata; class Mammalia; order Chiroptera; family Phyllostomidae; genus Macrotus; species Macrotus californicus. Next base: position 14,867 of record VMDR010018579.1, read on the forward strand.
TTGTTTGCTACATGTTTATATAAGTAGAACTTAACCTCCTGACATGAATCATGGTAACTACCAGGTGCAGTATGTGTGTTCCTTCCAGCCAACTTATTTTGTTTTCTATTTATCGTGTTTTCTTCTCCTTCTCCTTTTTTTTGAAAAGATTTTACTTATTTATTTTTAGAGAGAGGAAGGGAGGGAGAAAATGAGGAAGAGAAACATCAATGTGTGAGAGATATACATCAATTGATTGCCTCTCATACCACCCCCCAACTAGGGATCTGGACTACAACCCAGGCATGTGCTCGAACTGGGAATTGAACCGATGACCTCTGGGATCTGAGGCCGGCACTCAATCCACTGAGCCACACCAGCCTTGGTTAAACTGATCAAGTTTTATCACTCCTTTTCTTCTCGTCTCTGGTTCTTTGGAGGTTATTACACATCATATTTGCACTATTTTAGTGGTTAGCTTTAACATTTTAAACTCTAAACTTTTTTTACCCTCGGTCAGTTCCCTTGCCCAGCATGACAAGAACATCCCCCACTTGTCCATATCGGGATTTCAGTTTCAGTTTACTAGGCAAATTTATTTTTTCATTAAGTATGAAGAAATATTTTTACACATTAACAGATCTTACAGGTAGAATTCTTTGTCCACTACTTTTTGTTAAATTTTGTTTTTCTTGGTCTCAGATTAAAAAAATCTGTTACAATGTATCTTTGAGTAATCCTTTTAAGAAAGGGTCTGTGGGTGGTATACTGATGGAACCTTTGTCTGAAAAATGTTGACTTGGTTCCCTCAAAAACTGAAAGGTCATGTCTTTTGCCTTCTGGTCAGCAGAATCGATGAGATATCTGATTCCATTTACATCCTTGTTCATTTCTAGGTAAGCTGCTTTTGTTCTCCATTCTGGAAGATACTAGAGTGGTTTTCTCCTTATTAAACATTTCATTCGGACATCATCCTATTTTTTTTTAACAATTGTAGCTCATTGAAGAGCACCGAGTTTTTTTTTAAAGATTGTATTTATTTATTTTTAGAAAGAGGTGAGGGGAGGGAGAAAAAGAGGGGGAGAAACAGAGAAGAGAGAAACATTGATCTGTCGCTTCCTGCATGCGCCCCAAATGGGGACCGGACATGCAACCCAGGCATGTGCCCTGACTGGGAACCAAACCAACGACCCTTTGCCGTGAGGTGTGGTGCCCAACGAACTGAACCATACCAGTCAGGGCAGGATGTCATCTTATGGTAGTCGTTCACATTCATCCTGTTTGGTTTTCGATATGTACGTTTAAGCTGAAGGCTTGTGCATTACTTCTGCTTGGGAAATTGACTTCTGTTAATTCATTTCTTTAATTATTTCTTCTTCCATTGTCTCTTCATTTCTTCTAGATCTCTTACTAGATGAACTGATTCTTTTAACCTTTCTTCCATATTTTCCACCCTGTTTTTTTACTCTCTATTCCAGTTGATTTCACTGACTCCATCTTCCACAACTAAACCATTATTCAGTTGCTGTGTCCATTCTATTATGCCAATGAATTTCTTTTGGTATTATGTTTTTGAATCTCCAAAAATATTTTAAAATTTTTCTTATTCCTTTTTCAAAGCAAGCAGTATGTTCTTACTTTATGGATGGAGTGTTTTCTTGAATCAGGTGTTAGTTAAAATTTTTAAAGGCATATCTTCTCATTCTCAAACTTCCGCTCCTCTGGAGGTCAGTGAGTCTTTGCGGCCACCTTGAGCCTTCCCTTCCTGATTTATGCTTGTGCTCAAAAGTCTGGTCATTCTAAGCTGTCCATTTATACTTATGATAAAGGACTAGACTTCACACACAGCAAGTTTGCTGCCCATTAACTATGAGATTTTTAGACACATTTCTTCATCTTCCTATACCTCAGTTTACTCACCTCTAAAAAAGAAATAATTCTTATTTCACAGAATTGTTTCATAAAGAATTAAATAAATTACCACATACAATGCGAGTGTTTAGAACAGTGCCTACCTAGCACACTGCAAATGCTGGTGCATGTGAATACTATCGCTATGGGTGTCTCCCCTCTCCTGGTGGGCTGACTGGAGTTTTCTTAAGCGGGTGAGATGATGGGCTGCACGGACTTGAAGTTGGAGAGCAGGCAGGCAACAGCCTTATCTCTCCACTAACAGACATTACACTGGCTTTCCCCCAGTGGTAGAGGGCTTGAGAATATCACTCCGTTAGATACGACCGGGTCTCATCTCATCACTAACCATCCCTGTCTCCTTGCCACAAGCTCAAATCCTGCTGTTCTCCCGAACTCTCACGTCCCCACCAAAAGTTCTTCCTGGCAACTAATTCACTTTCTTTACAGTATAATGATTAGGTTCACAAATAGATGTGCATATTGCCTGCTGCTAGGGGTTAGATTGGAGAATGCAGGGTGAAAGCAGTTCTTTAACTCCCCAGTGACTGCCTCACCCCAACTTTTCACTTGTTCTCTTTGTGCTTGACATTCTACCAGATTTGTTCTCACCATTGTGGTAATTTTCTCCCACGACTGTTTGCTCTATGGTTGTTATGTTCTGCTATTGTTTATCTGCTCTCATTTGCTTTCTAACGGCCAATAATTCTTCACAACTTCTGGTTAGCTAATGGCTCCCTCCTTCCTTCCTTCCTCCCTCCCTTCCTTCCTTCTCCCCTTCCTCCCTCCCTCATTCTCTTAAAAATTATTTTCTGTCTTTTTAATGGATTTTGGGCAAAAAGAAGGGTGGATGCTAGAGCTTAGCCCTTTAACTTGAATCAAGCCATATTATTTTCATACTACTTAATACATTAACATCTGCTGATTACAAGGATAAGATCTGTTTACGCAATGCATCTATTTTTAGAGATACATTTCTGTATATTATACACATTTTCAATCTCAATAAATTTAATTGAGGAGTTAATCTGATGACCATTTAAAATGCAAAGCAAAACAAGACACTAACACATCAAGTATTCATATAACTATATAATAGTTCTATCTACCTATCTTATCTCGTGTAACTATAATCATTTAGAATTAATCTGGAAGCTAAAGTAGGATTTTACTCTTGTTCCTTTTCTTTTAATAAATAGAAGTATACCTGAAAGACTTATAGACCATGTTCTCACCATTTCTGAAGGATTCTTATCAAATATGCTCTTATTACCCATAATTTTATGTATTGATCTGTATATTGTATTTCAAGGAAAAAATTCAGTATCAGCCATTCTTGCTCCCCCCAACCTTTTTATTGAACCAAGACTAATACAGCACACATCACTAAGCAAAAAATGCTATTTACTATGCAAAAGGCACAGTCAGTGATTGGCATCTAAGGCCAATTGATCTACCCATTACCACTATCTCCCTGCCCCCACTAGCACTACTATGAAGCTATTGATTTAAACACTGTCGATCGGTTTCCATTTTCTGATTTTGGGCAGGCCAATTAAGAAAGTGAGTAATTGTGATTACACTGCTTCAGGATCAATTACATTTGATGCAAGACAAAGTGTTCTTTTTGGAACACACACGCAAAATTTTTTTTGATCTAGTGTGCTTAAGTGCTTAATGAAATCTAAAATAAATAATTAATTTATACCTTCACAACAGCAGAACATATTAATGCACATGCTTAAAATAACAAAGGCTATTATTTTCTTAGAATTAGTTTAAGAGAAATAGAGAAAAACACTGTTCGTGTACACTCCCCAATGTAAGATAAAAACCAAGTATCATCTACACATTTATCTTTAAAGGACTTAGTTGATTGTGAAAGATGAAATGCAAATCTTGACCAACGGATACAGAGGAAATCTTTGCAATGAAAATACAGCTTTTTAAAATAACCCTCTTTACATAGGAATATAAAATGTTCTTTAGGTAACTTAGTAAGAAAAAGAGAATTCTTTTAGCTCTAAATTTTGTCCTAACTTGGAACATGAGCTTTGTCATTGGGCTGACATTGTCAAAATGATGAAAATGAATTCACCACTGGTGCTGGAGGCACATCTCTTCAGAGTGATGCGACTCATAGTCCTGTGCTCAGTAATATTGATCTGTGTTGTCTAATAGAAAAATAATAAACAATTACTAGGCAATGTTGGGAAAAGTAATCAGTTTTTATATATCACTAATATAGCAGACCTCCCAAAACATAAAGGTGATGATCTGCATAAAATCAATGTG
>VMDR010018580.1:0-19058 GCA_007922815.1 Macrotus californicus
TTTGTTTTAATTTTGTCTCTCAATCTAGACTATGTTCTTGAGTACAAACAGCACCTGGGTCTCAAATATTTTGAATCAAATCAATATTCCCAGTATCTTTCCCTATGTAATCAAAGGGCAAAAATAAAAAATAAAAAAAAGAGTATTTTTTTACGGCTCTCAATGCAACAGTTTCATAAATGTGTAACAATATGCCAAGTCAATTCTGTAGTTAAAAAATAAAACATCTATGCTTTTGAAAAGATTATCCAGGATTACTGGGGGAGGGGAGCTGCTCCAAGAAGAAATGAGAGAGAAATAAATAAAGCCCAAGAAAAGAAATCCAGCAGCCAACTGTCAGAATTCTTGAAATGTGGATCAATTAAAGTATTTAGAAAACAACACTCCAAAACCCCGAACTCCGGGACACTGTGTGGTGAAGTAGTTGTGGGTAATCCACAAATTTGAGACGCTAATCAGAAAGACTCATTATCCCTCCGAAATAGAAAAGATCTTCATACAAAAATTACGTAAAAATAATTTCACAAGAAATCTTCCTAAAGACAAAACAGTACACTTGAGAAAGCAAAATGTACCACAAGGCAAACACCATATTACCATGTCAAGGAAGATAACCATTACCTATATTTTAGTAGCCCCCAAACAGAACTGTGTACATAATTTACATTCACCAGTTTTTCCAAGTATAATCCATATTATGTAAAACCCAAACTCAAAGGTAATTTTGCATTTATCTAAATTGTCACTTGCTGTCTTCCAACTTTAATCAATAATCGTTTCATTAACAAGCTATTACATAAGCAAAGATTATTAACCTTTCCTGATTCCAATGTTAAGTACAATTTAAATTTTAATAATATGGTTTTAAATAACATAAAAACAATTTCCTTTCAATTTTTCTATCCTGAAATTTACATTTTTACTAAAGCTGTTTTTCATCTACATCTACAGATTTGAGGTATGTGAATAAACAACAGAGTGTATCACTGGATTAGCTGAAGTTAACTGAGGGCTAGCCGAACAGCATGGAATGCATAATTAATTCAGTGTGATAAATAAGGAAGTTCACTATCCTCCCAGTGGATTCAAAAGCAGTATAAAAAATTACATTTTCATGCTTTTCAACAAATGGACCTATAAAGCATGCAAAGAATGGGAAAACTGGCCCTATCACTAATTCATTTCATATCTTTTGACAAATCACCAGTATAGCTATGAAATAAAGCTCAGTATCTGAGGTTGTAATTCCGTATACTTAATAAGTGGCCCACTTTGTGCTGCTAAGGAATCAACCAACTCTACTGTGCGTGGCTTAAACAGAGCAATTATAGCTCCTAAAAAGTCCCACCATAAATTCTGTTACTGTCATGGGGAAATGGAGTATGCATCTAAAAACAGTAATAGTGATGACAATGATGATGCAGGGAAATTAACATACGACCAGTAGTAACCAGAAGAATTGGGAAGAAAAAATAATTAAGGTCTAAGTGGTAGTAAATGTTAAAAATTACTATTCCAAATAACAATCTTTACACGACACCTATTTTGCTCTTTAATGAAGATACAAATTCAACAATAAAAGAGTGCTACAAAGATTTCCTGGTTCCTTGACTCATGTCTCTTTCATACCACAAACACACATGCACAAACATTTTCACAATCCCAAACACGTCATTCAAGAATCAAAAAAATGATAGGAAATGAATGAGTAGCAGAGGTGTAATTCTGGAAGATCTCAAACAACTAGTTCGGGGAAAAGGAAGACAAGTTCAACCCCCAAATAGTAACCAAATAGAACAATGTGCTACTTAAGTACTCTCTGACTAGTTTTACTGTATAATTTTTTTTAGCTTCAAATAAGATGGTAATGTTATCTGGGGAACGCTCAATTACCTGTGTTTAATTGTAAATTAAGCATCTCTACTCGTAATGAAGATTAATTGGGGCTAGGCAGAAATTAAAGTGTTGTTGCCACTTAATCACTATCCATGGTCATATTCTGCGAATGATTCTTGAATAGCACCCAAAATCACACACCAATTACCTCGAATCATAAGTCTAGGAAATGGCATTTCCTACCCGAAGATAGGAAAAGATCACCGGACCAGGCAAAACACTGCAGGGGGAAAGTGGGGAACCGAACTGTGCGCGGTTCCAGCATTCCCTCCCCACCTCCCTCGTCCCCGCCCCACCTCGGTGTCAGGTGATAAGTTATTTAGCACTATTAAACACGCACGCATCAATGAGTGGTTCAGTAAATTACACGTATTATCGGAAGGCCAGGTTCTAGGCTTCTCCTTTCAACCTAAGCAAAAGGCATCGACAGTTTGGGTCCTGGGCACAAAAGCGCGCGGCAGGAGGATGGATGGAGCACCAACTCCCCATCTCCACAAGCGGGAACCGGACTCAGCCTCACAGCGAAGGCCAGTCCCGGCTAAGTGGATCCGGGGCCCAAAGATCGATGCCGGGGCTCTCTTGGAGAAAAGAGGGCCGAAGGGCCGGGCCGGGGGCCTGCAGGCCGGGCCTTCCCAGTAGCACCCGCCGTGACTCCGGGCCTGCGCGCCCGCGCGGCGGCGGTGGGGCACACTCACCGCCGAGGGCCCGGGAGCAGGAGCGGGGAAAACGCCTCGGTCCCGACCCTCCGCCGGGCGACCTCGCCGCCGCGACTCCCTCCCCAGCCCGCGGTCCAAACGGCCCCGGGCGGCAGAGGCGCGGCCCGGGTAGGCCGAGGACGTTGCGCAAGAGGCCAGAAAGAAGATTTCCCCGCCGCGCGGGAGAAAGGCGCGGAGTGTCCGCCGCGGGAGGGGCGGGGAGAGCAGCCGAGGCGTCGCGCGTGTGGAAAGGGATGGGGGAGGGGAGGATTGCCCGTCTCCCTGGCCGCGGCCAGAGCCGCAACTCACCCAGCTCCGCCAGACGAGCGCTACCACTGGCAGCAAGAGGAAGATGATGGCCGCTGCCGCCGCCGCCGCCGAAGTGGAGGAGGAGGAGGAGGAGGAGGGGGCCCGGTGGGTGCCGCGGAGAGGGGGTACGCGCAGGACGTCGGCGTCGCTGCCACAGCCTCTTTTCCTCACGGGGTCGGGCGGCTGCTGCGGACGACACCTTCCTGACTTCTGCGCCTCCCTCCTTGTCCTCGTTGCAGCCGCCGCCGCCCAGAGCCCGAGGACCGCCCGCCTCGTGGGGACTGTGCGGCGGTGCGAGACCCCACAGCCATCGGCGTGCGGCGGCGGCGCGGGGGTAAAAGCGGAGCCTGCGTCACGTGACCCCACTGTTTACCGTTCCTGGCCGCCGTCGCGCCTGCGCGCTGTGAGCCCTGCCGCGCCGCGCCTCCGCGGGACCGGGGGCGGCAGCGCTCTCCCGCGCTTCCGCGCCATTCCTAGGCTTTTAAGGGACCGGGCACCGCCCGCGGGATTCCAGCTTTCACCTCGCGGGCGGGCGGACGGAAGGCGAGAGGCAAATAGATGGTCTCTCTTTCTTGGTTGTATTAAGCACTAAGATTTCATAGTTAATGCAATGTTGATGGGCAAATCTGCTCCCCCAAGCACTTTTTAATCACTTGGCTATGTGTTGAAGAATGGTGGGGGAGGTTGGAGTAGTTAAACCCCTTGCCTCAAAATCTGCTGGCTCTGCAGAAAAGTCCCCTTTAACCATCTCGATAGCTGATCTACCTCAGGGGTCAAGTTACCTACTCCAAGAAACATTCCAGATCTAAGTTAGCAACTCTCAAAAAGTGTGGCCAGAGGATCCCCTGACAGGACCCCGAGACCTTTCAGAGAATATACTTTTGCAATTACATATGTATATAAGGCCAAACTTGCTTCATCTATCTGCTTAAACCAAAACAGTATGTAGAAACCAGTTTAAATGCAGAAGCAAGATGAGAATTCAGCCGTCTTCTAAGCAATGCGTTGAAGAAATTTGCAAAACTTTAAAACAGTACCACTCTTAAATTTTGGGAAAATATATTTTTCATAATAAACATGTGTGATAACTGTGAGTTTTGTTATTTTTGTGTTTTTTCCCCTTAGGTTCAATTCCTAAGAGGGTAAATATCAATAAATATTAACAAACCCATATAAACAAAAGCTCTTCAATGTCTCTCAGTAATTTTTAAGAGTCTAGGTCCAGTTTACGTGCTTCCTACAGCAACTTGGGCTGACCCCTGTCTCTCAGCCCTTAATAAGCACTGTGAGGTATTGCTAGCCGTCACCCTGAGCAAAATGAGCCCCTTACGGACAGGAATTGTGTCTGCTATCTGCAAGGACCATTACAGTACCCACTAAAGAATGACAGCCAGCACCTGTGTGCTCTTCTAAAACCTGTATTTGCTGATTTAAGCCTCACACCAACCACAGGCCACATTTTGAGATTTGTGCAGAGTAGAATAATAGCTTGCAGGCATGTGGTGAAGATCTCTTCTGTATTCTCTCCAGTCTTCTGGTATCCAAATGCTCTTCCACAAAGGAGATTTAGATTGTCCTAATTCTACTGGAATTCTAGCATTCCAGCCCCTGCCTTAACTCACCAATCCCTCCAAACTTTGTTTTACAATCTTTTTTATAATGTTTTTTGAGAAGGAAAAATAGAAATAAGTAATTTTAAAATGTTTTTTTAGCCCTGACTGATGTGGCTCAGTTGGGCGTTGTCCTACAAAGCGAAAGGTCATCAGTTAGGTTCTGTGCCAGGGTTGAGGTTCGTCCCTGGTCAGGGTCTGCAAGAAAGACAACCAATCCGTGTTTCTCTCACATTGATGTTTCTCTCTCCCTCCCTTTCCCTCTAAAAATAAATAAATTGTTTTTTAAATGTTTTTTACTTGGAATATCTGGGATGAATTGCAAAAATAAATCTAATTTTATCTTTATTCTTTTTCTGGACCTCAATGTGAAGTTTGAAAATGCCTTTAGTAAAGAGTAAGATTATTGTTATAAATAAAATTCAACCCTAAAGGAATTCAATAGGTAGAGCTTGAATGAAAAATGATTAGATGGAAAATCCCCTTAGATGACCTGGGGAAAACCTAGCCATGTTAAAGAAATTTTAGTAAATGTATGAAAAAAACAAAATGGAGGTAAAAAGAAAATGTAGCAAATGTAAGCCTGTCACATTTACAAAACAAAGTTTTCTAATCCTCAAAAGCCAACAAGCTTGACACACATCATGTTTTGATTCTGTTATTTTGAACCAGCCAAAGAGCCCAGATTCACATTTGTCCATTAATGATCTTTGCTTTTTGCTTCCAGATATAAACACAAACTATCTGTCTTTTACTCAATCCATTACAAAGGTTGCTACGAGACAGAACCAGCATAATAACACTGGGATGGCTCTTACTGCATGCAGGACTCTTCTAGTTAAAAGACCTACTAGAAAATCAGGTTGTATTGGTAACACTGAAAACTCAAAGTTAATTCAAGAAAATTAAATTTGATAGAAAATGAGACAACTAACATGGCTAATATGTTTGTAATATATAATATATTACTGACAATATATTTGTAATTCACTTGAAAGTTATGGAAAAAAAAACTGACAAAATTTGGATCTTGTAAACTTAACCAAGGAAAGTTTGAGCCTGGAAGAGAGGGAGGCCGTTGAAGACAGCTCACAATACAGATACAAAAAATTAATTTTGTTATGAAATAAGTGTGCCATCACTGGAACATTGGTCTCCACAGTATCAGTTCTCTAAAGATGGAAGGAGGCTGGGGGTGGGAATGGAAGCATTAACTTTAATAAACAGAAAGTCAATAAAATGATTAATTTTTAATGACTTTTTCTCTGGGAAGCACTTTTTTTATACACCAATACACTTTTGTGTTAGTTTAGATAGATATGAATGTTTTTTATTCTTAAACATGGAATCAAAACAGTAGGGTGAAAATATCCTGCACTCAGGATAAGTCTATGATTTTACTAAGATCATTGTGAAATTTAGAGGCTTAACTCAGAACACATTGTTTCTCAAGCCAGGTTTGCTCCCTTCCCACACATTTCTTTACCTGCTTTATCCAGCAAGATGGCTTCTAAATACTCAGGCTTTCAGCAGAAAATAATGAGTGAAAAGGAAATGCATGCACCATCCCTGGGTAAATAATTTGCATAGCATACCAGAGTTCAGGGGATCCTAGAGAGGCTGGGCCAAACAATCAAATAAAGCTTATCTATGCACCAGGACTATGCAAGGCATGAAAGCCCCTTTTCAAACCCCCAAAACTCTTGTACATGGAAGGAGCAAACCTATTTCTCTCAACCCCCTCTACACCACTCTCCCTGCCAACCAACAACTATTTATTTGTTTATTTATTCATTCCATTAAAGATCCCAATAGGTTCCAGCAATAAGAATATTTTTCCTGACTTCAAGGAACTCAGAAGATTGAGAAAAATGGGACAATGGACAATTACAAGGCAACCAGTATATGCTTTGACAGCCCTTGGCACAGTAGACGTTTGTTCATGCTTTACTTGTCTTGGAATGAGAAGAGGACATTTCTCTTTTTTTTCCCCCTGTTTTAAAAAATTTTCTTTTTATGTTTTATCCTCACCGAGGACATTTTTTCTTTGCTTTAGAGAGAGAGGAAGGGAGAAAAAGAAACACTGACATGATACAGAAACACCAATGGATTGGTTGCCTCTGGCACATGCCCCAGCCGGTCCTGCAACCCAGGCGCGTGCCCTACCAGGAATCAAAACAGTGACCTTTTGCTTTGCACAACAATACTCAACCAATGGAGCCATGCTGGTCAGGACTTGTAACTACCAATTTGTACTTTTTAAATTTACCTTTTTCTCCCAGTCCTCCAACCCCACCCCCCTACCATCAGTCTGTTCTCTGTATCTATGCGTCTGTTTCTGTTTTGTTTGCTCATTGATATTGTTCTTTAGATTCCATATTTAAATGAAATTATATGATTTTTATCTCTCTGAGTCATTTATTTCACTTAGCATAATACCTTCCAGGGCTATCCATGCTGTCCCAAATGGTAAGATTTGCAAAAATGGAATCACTGAGTCATGAGGCAGTTTCATTTTTTAATTTTTTTATGAAACTCCATACTATTTTCCACAGTGGCTGTACCAGTCTGCATTCCCACCAACAGTGTACTAGGATTCCCTTTCTGACACATCCTCACCATTTGTTATTTATTGATGATAGCCATTCTGACAGGTGTGAGGTGACATCTCATTGTGACTTTTATTTGTTTCTTTGATCATTAGTGACATTGAGCATTTTTTATATGTTTATTGGCCATCTATGTGTCCTATTTTGAGAATCATCTATTCAAGACCTAGAAAGATGGCATTTCTGTTAGACGGTATGCCTTCAAGCGCAAAAAAGTACCAAAGAATATCATGTGTTTCAGGAACCCACATACATGAGACACAGAGCTTACATGCATGAGAGGTTCAGAAACAGAAAGTTAAAATAAGGTATATATGGCATTCTGAGCAACCGATGAGGTAAGGTACGTTGGGGCTTCAGAGGAGAGGCATGTCAATCAATAAGGACAATAAGAAGAGTAAACATTCAGTAATTAAAAGTTTGTCCTGCCCTATAAGTCATAAGTGTTATTTCTGTTGATAATTCTTGTTATGGCTTAGGCCCCAAATTTAAATGCTTTAAGGGGAAGGTAAAAATTCTCATGAGCCCTTAGGGTCTCATTGTCTTCAACGCAAAATAATTCACATTCCAAAGTGGCACATCTTGGAGAGGTCTGTTCTGAACTCCTTCACTAAAAAAAGTTGTATTTTATGTATACAGGAAATGAAAAACTGCACTTAAAAGAAATCTTGACACAGAATAGCCAAAGCAATCTTGAAAAAGAAAAAGAAAGTTGGAGGACACACACATCTGAATATTAAAACTTATATAGAGCAACAGCAATTAATATAGTGTGATTCCAACATAAAAACAGACATATGAGACAATGGAATGGAATTGAGAGTCCACAAATAAACCCATGTGTCATAGTCAACTGATTTTTAAACAAACAAAGGTATCAGTATCATTAAATGGGGAAAAAAATAGTCTTTTTAGCCCTGGCCAGGTGGTTCGTTTGGTTGGAGCACAGTACCATACACCAAAAGGTTGTGGGTTTGATCTGCAGTCAGGGCACTTGTGGGAGGCAACTGATCCATGTTTCTTGCTCACATCTCTCTCCCCACCCCCTCCTCTCTTTCTCTAGAATCAATAAACATATCCTTAGGTGAGAAAAAAAAAAGTCTTTCAATAAATGGTACTGGAACAACTGAATAGATATATGCTGAAGAATAAAGTTGGACTCTTAGCTCAAACCACATACAAAAATTAACTCCAAATGTATCAAAGACCTAAATGTAACAGCTAAAATTATAAAACTCTTAGGAGAAACCATGAGGATAAACCTTCATGATATCAGATTCAGCAGAGGATTCCTAGGTATGACAACAAAGCATAAGCTAAAAAAAAAATTCACAAAAAGAGATAAATAAATTATCTAACCCAATTTAAAGTCGGCAAAAGATTCTATGTATTCATTTTTCCAAGGGAGATACAAAAATACATGAAAAGGTGCTCAACATTAGCCATTAGGAAAATCAAGTCAAGACCACAATGAGGTACTACTTCACACTCACTAGGATGTCTACAATCAAAAAGATAATAATTATTAGTGAGTAATAGGACAAAAGCCACTTCCTCAGGCCCTCTTTCCCAGAGCTAGCTGGATCCTGGTGTAAAGTGTGACTGATCCTAGTTGTTTTATGAACCTTTATCCTCAGGACTAGAAAATTATTGGAAGCTCCCTGAAGGTCCAGACGCTCCTAGAACTTGGAAAACAGGAAATACCAGACCACAATGACCACCAGACTCACTCCCTTGAGTCCCTGTTCCAGGGTAGCAGCTTGCAAAGGCCCCAGTGGCAGACAGGGAGGAACTGAAGTGTCTGGCATCAAGGTGAGAGCTGGGGGATTGAAAAAGGGCAGAGGCCATTATCCCTTTTCTGAACCCTCTTCCCACAGAGCCATAGAAACAGCAGGCTGGTGCCATATCTGAGACTCCATCAACCTTGGTAACACTGTTTGGCTAGCCCTAGACCTCCCCAGAGACTATCCCACTCAACTTATGGGCCCATCCAGCTGCTTTTCCATATGAATGGCTGGTCTTGGCTCAAGCTTCACAACTTCCTAAATCCTCTCAAATAAGCAACAACTGGCTTTAGTGAGCTCCCAGCCCCCATATCTCTTGCTAAGTGACCCAAGACATTGCACTAGCAGCAGCCAGCCTAGATTCACAGATTGGCTTCCCCTGGGTATCTCTAAGCCAGCACAAGTAGCAACCATCTCAGATTGCTCTATAGCTCAGGCAGGGTGGCTCCAGACAAAACACAGGTTTAGGCTGACCTTGGCCTGTGCCACCTGGGAAACCCCAGAGCCTGTGTATCCATTGGACAGCTACAGACCATGTTGAAGTACCACCATCCTGTCACAGCTGTTCCTCCATGGAGGGCAAAGTTTGGTGGTCAGTGGTCACAGCCAATCCTTGCAGCTGACTGGCCTGGGTAAATCCCTCCCATTAATCTGCCAACAGCAATCAAGTCTCAACTAGAACAGGAGGGTGTATTTAGCCCACACAAAGGGGTACACCTCAAGGACCCAGCTTGGGTGCTAGGGGAGGCTGTGCCACTGGACCTTACAAGGACACCTACGACATTAGGCCACAATACCAAGACGGGGAGTCATAGCAGCTCTACTTAATACATAGGAACAAACACAGGAAAGCTACAAAAATAGGGAGTCAAAGAAACATGGCCCAAATGAAAGGACAGATCAAAACTCCAGAAAAAGAACTAAACAAAATGGAGATAAACAATCTATCAGATGCAGAGTTCAAAGCACTGTTTATAAGGATGCTCAAGAAACTTAGTGAGGACCTCGACAGCATAAAAAAAGATGCAGTCAGAAACAAAAGATACACTAATTGAAGTAAAGAACAATTTATAGGGAAACAACAGTTGAGTGGAAGAAGCTGAGAATCAAATCAATGATATGGAACATACGGAAGCAAAAAACAACCAATCAGCACATCAAGAAGAAAAAAGAATCCAAAACAACTGGGATAGTGTAAGCAGCCTCTGGGACAACTTCAAGCATTCCAACATTTGGATCATGGGGTGTCAGAAGGAGAAGAGGAAGAGCAAGAAACTGGAATTCTGTTTGAAAAAATAATGAAAAAAAACTTCCCTAATTTGATGAAGGAAATAGACATGCAAGTCCAAGATGCACAGAGAGTCCCAAACAAGATGGATGCAGAGCCACTCCAAGATACACCATAATTAAAATGCCAAAAGTTAAAGATAAAGAGAGAATCTTAAAAGCAGAAAGAGAAAAGCAGAGAGTTAACTACAAAGGATTTGCCATAAGACTGTCAGCTGATTTATCAAACAAAACTTTGCAGGCAAGAAGGGACTGGTGAGAAATATTCAAAGTCATGAAAAGCAGGGACCTATATCCAAGATGACTCTACTCAGCAAAGCTGTCATGTAGAATCAAAGGTCAGATAAAGAGCTTCCCAGATCAGAAAAAAATAAAGGAGTTCATCATCACCAAACCTTTATTATATGAAATGTTAAAGGTTAAGAAAATAAAATCAAACCTATGAACAGTAAAATTACAATAAATGCATACCTGTCAACAATTGAATCTAAAAAACAAACTAATCGAAGAAGAACAGAGTCAGAATCATGGATACCGAGAGCATTTTGATGGTGGCCAGATGGGAGGGGTGTCTAGGGAAATGGATGAAGAGGTGAGGGGATTAAGAAGTAGAAATAGGTAGTTACAGAAAAGCCATGGGGATGTAAAGTACAGTGTAGGAAATGGAGTAGCCAAGGAACCTATGCATGACCCAGGGACATGAACAATGGTATAGGGATTGCCTGAGGGAGAGGGGGGTGTTGGGTGGAGCGGGGCAAAGGGAGAAACATTGGGACAATTGTAATAGCATAATCAATAACATATAATAAAAATAAAAGCAAAAAAATAAAGAATATAAGAAATATTATCAAATTTGATATTAAAAGACAGGCTGATTTGCAGAAAGCACACCCTTCATGAAAACAGAAGAAGTAATGGTTAATGATCATTAAATGGAAGTGGAAGCAGAGGCAGCATGTATAGCAGCTATTTTGAGTAGTGTTTTTAAGGGAAGGAATGAAGCAATGGAGCAATGTTTGGAGGCAACACATATCCTCAAAAGAGAGTTATTTGAGTCCCCGGCTGGTGTAGCTCAATGGATTGAGCGTGGGCTGCGAACCAAAGGGTCATCAATTCGATTCCCAGTCAGGGCACATGCCTGGGTTGCAGGCTGAGTCCCTGCTGGGGGCATGTGAGAAGCAACCACACATTGATGTTTGTCTCCTTCTCTTTCTCTCTCCCTTCCTCTCGCTCTAAAAATAAACAAATATTTTTTAAAAAAAGAGAGTTGTATGTATATCAGAGATTGAGCAGTTTGTTACTTTGAGTGCTAATAATAAACTTTTGGACTTACGTGTAAGAACACTCTCACCATTTTAACAAGGGGGTAGAGGAGAGTAGATTTAGCTGCAGTTAAAACTGTCGATTTGTTGTTGTGAGATGATGAGAAAGATCTCTACTAATGACTGAGAATAAGCCAAGGAGGTGTTTGGAATATTTGAGGAGAAAGGAGAAGCAGTGAAGTTCATGTTTATAAGAGTGAAAAAGCAAGGTTACTCAGGGAAATAGAGAAGACATTTTAGGTAGTGTTAGTGCCTGTTTAAGATTTGTGTTAATGAAATGAAGCCTGTGAGCCTGGTTGCATGATTTCCCCCAGCAACAGTCTGATTCTCAGGCAGAGGCATTAAGAATGTGGATAATTGGATTCAATTAGAGTTGAGATTTTGCCAGTCAAGAGTACCAGAAGAAGAGAGAACCAATGAGTTGAAGATAATTTTTAGGGAGTAGTAACAGTGACAGAGCTTGAACTATAAACTGGGTAACAGAGACAGTAAAGAGAGTCAGGAAGGAGATCATAGATAATGAGAAAGTGGGTTCAATAGGTTGGCATCTGAACAAGGTCAGAAAATTACCGTACGGTGGATAGTACAGCAAGTGTGGTGGAAGGCCAAGCTGGTGACTAGGTTGTGTGATTTCTGAAATCAAAACAATTGGAGGTAGTATCATTTCAGATGATGGCAAGTTCTCAGGTGTGCCTATGGGAGTGACTAACGTGAAGTGGAAGTGAGATCTACGGTCTGAATGATCGATGTATTAAATGGGTTATTTACATAAACATGGCCATCACTGAGCATGATGGTAGGAAGAAGAGTGCAGAAGAACGCTGAACTAGACGCTAAAGTGATCACGGAAGGAGCAGAAGGACTAGGAAGAGGTAGATGAAGGCAATGCGTAGGGGGATAGAGTACTGCATCGGAGGAGAAAGAATTTCAAAGGAGCAGTGTTTAACATGTTTTTTCCAGAAAAGAGAGAGCTAAGTGGTCTAGAAGAAGACTGATGGAGAAAGGAAAGCTTGGCCCAAGGTAAGAGGGATGTAAAAAAATATGTAGCTTCCACTTCAGAGGGTTGGAGAGCAAGTAAGTTCCTCAGGGAACAATTTCAGTTAAGTCAAGAAGGTAAAGGACAAATGCTGAGAGGGAGTAAAGTATACCTTTTGACTGGTTGAAGACTCATCTCCCCATTGACAAAGCAGTTATTTGTACTCTGAGCACATTAAGAACTAGATTTATCAGATATGATTAAGATAAAAGTAAATTTTATGCTGCCTGTACCTGGCCCCAGGCACAAGAAGGATTACAGCTTTCTTCCTTCCCCAGGCAAAAAACAAAGGATGGAGGTAACTGTCCTTCCTGCAACTTGGAGTTTCCCAAGATGCACTGATTCTATGTCACCCAGTTCAGAGGTGGGGAAGCAATTCCAACAGGAAGCTCAGCAAGTTACAGCAAAGCCAAATACAGGTCCATTAACTGACTTGGAGCAGGGGTTAAGGGACTTCTTTTTTAGGGCTTTTCTCGAAGGGATCAGTCCTAGCATTTCTCAGCCAGACATCGAATTTGTGATTCTTTTATTTTATTTACTTTTTATTGTTGTTCAAGTACAGTTGTCTCCATTGTCCCCAAACCTCCCAGCCTTGTCCCTTTGGCTTTGTCCATGAATTCATGATTCTTTTAAATTGTATCACTTATAAGCTAATCACTTGTTTGTATTTGTGTTTGAATTCAAACCATTGCTGGAAGAAAAAGTTATAAAATATTGTGTTCAACTTATCTACAGAAAGAGCCTCAAGAAAATGTAGCATTTGCTAGGAGGGTTCAGGCCCTAGGAGAAAAGTTCTCCCAGGTAGTCCCAACAATAAAATATGTGGGAAGCTTTGCTGATCACAATGAGGCAATCAGAGCACAAACTGGAATGGTTGGAAGAGAGTATCAAGGAAGGGGATTTCATCAGGTGACAGGAGGGACTGGGAAATGAGGGGATGACACTGTGTGATCATTCACTAATTAAGAAGCTTGTAGAGGAAGAGGGCTCAAGGGAATGAAAAAGCTAATTCCAAGACTCTATGGTGGTAACAAATTTGGCATGTTCTAGAAAAAGAAAAAGCTTGTGTGACTGAATCATAGGGTGCAAGACAGAAAGCTGAGAGATTGGCAAGAACCTGGTAAGCTAAAGCAAAGAATTAAAAATCTGTTGCAAACAAAATTGGAAGCCATTGGGGGATTTTTAAGCAAGGAGTGACATCATCTGATTTTTTTTTGGGGGGGGGGAGTGACAACTTTGTTGAGACATTAATTTACATGTCATAAAATTCATCCACTTGAATTACATAATTCGATGATTTTTAGTCCATTCACAAAGTCGCACACCAATACTACAATTAATTTTAGATTTTAGTGGATGAAAAAGGTGCCACATACTAAACCTGACAAGCAGAGGGAAGGCCTGCCTGGTGGCCTTACAAACTCTGAGACCTGAAGTAACCACATAGGATGATCTGAAGTTGAAACTTTCTAACTAAAAGTGACTCCTGTCCTAAGCCTTGACGCGAAGGTCAGTCTTTACCTTAACTGAGACTATTAACTTTCTGAATCTAACTTTTTGAATTAACAGACCTCAGGAATGTCAGGATAATTTCCTTTTTCCAGACCCCTAAGGGCACAACCTCTCACCTGGAGCAGAGACCACAAAGCCTCTCATTGTTATTGTTATTTGTCAACTATCCCACACCCTCCTATGTAAAAGAAGTACAGTCATTCATTGTGCTTTTTATCCAATCCCAGAGATGTCCCCCTACTTTGCTTTCTCTCATCATATTAAATCTCTCACCAATAGATTTCATGTAACCCTTTTACACCTCTTCCTTTGATTGTATTGTATGAAATAAGGTGCAAAACTGCCATTTCCTGGAGCATTTTCTCAATCTGTTGACATTTTGTTTCCTGGCAATTGTCATCAGTTTGGCTCAAATAAACTCATAAAATTCTTACAGGTTTGGATGTTTCTTACGTTGACATTTTCATCATTCCCAAAAGAAATCTCTACCCTTTCAGCCATCACCACCCAGTGCCCACCCCTCCCACCGGCCCTAAGCAACCAGTAATTTCTTTTCGCTAATCTACTTTTTGTCTCTATAGATTTGCCTGTTCTGGGCATTTCATATTAATAGAATCATAAAACTACCTAATTCTTTGGTTTCAGTTCACACATCACTTCTTTCTAGATACCTTCTCTAATTCCCTATACCACAGCTCCTCCATTATATTCTCTTGGGCACCCCTCAACTTATTCCTAATTCTTCCCACTTAGAATTACTTAATTAAGCATGTGTAGATTCATTGTTTAATGTTCCTCCTCTCTCCTATACTGTACTCTTCAAAAGAGCAGAGGCTATGTGCTCAAACCTTTTCCTAGCACATTTGTCTCATAGTAGAAATTTAATAAACATTCCTTGGCTTGACGATTTAAATATATCAAAAATGATTTTGCATGAGGATTTTAACCTCTAAGAAAGGGTTTTTGGCCCTGACTGGTGTGGCTCAGCTGGTTGGGCTTCAGTCGTCCCATAAAATGAAAGGTCCCCAGTTCGAATCCCAGTCAGAGCACGTGCCTGCCAGGATGCAAACAAAGGCAGCCAATTGACGTTTCTCTTCATCTCTTTCTCCCTCTCGTCCCCCCTCTCCAAGAATAAATAAAGTTTTTTTTAAAAAAAGCAAGGATTTTTGTTGTATCTTGTCATCATCTTTTACTCTGTCAGTACCCAACCACCCCATTCCAGCACTCCCAAGGCCAGGGGTCAAAGAGAGTACAGAATGAACAACATTGGGTATTGGTTCATGAACCAGGTCCAGTATAATTTTGTACTAATGCTTCTGCAGACAGAATCCAAAAGAGTTGTTTTCAGTTGAAGGAGTTCATGAAATGTGAAGATACAATGCACTGCTCCTCTGGTACTCAGGAGGCCAAGAGTGGTGCAGCAGGGGAGGAAGCATACCCTCCATTTCTAAGCAGAACATAGCTTTGACACCAACCGCACTTCAGGGAGTGTGGTGCTTTGTTGGCACATTAAGAACACTGTGAACTCATATGAAACCTACTGATCTTCAAATTAAGGCTAATGTATATAAACCAAACACTTAGCCATTGATATTCCTTACAGGATCACTAGATTTGTGTCCCCACCCCACCCCCGCCCCGTAAAGGGGGCAAGAGGGATGCACTATATGGTGAGATCAAATTTCTATACACTACAGATGAACTTGGAAAACTCCAGCTCCAGCAGGGGTAGGAGGAGGTGGGCATCCTTTTCACATTACAATGAAATGAAATGCATATTTAGTCATGCAAAGATTAACATTTTAAGCAAATAACAAATGGTTGAACAATAGTGAATATTCAGCAAAAACTGATGCCAGATCAAATGGTACCTTAAAAAGAATAAACTTCTAGAAAACAATAATAAATCTTGAAACTTTAAAAAAAGTTATTATTATACATTTATTTAAAAAATTATTACTAGTTTAATTTTAACAGTTTGATCTTTCAGTGCAGGAAAAACAATTGTTTAACGCACAGTGCCCTTATGGTACTAAGTATGAAATTGGAGTTTTCAAGTGTTTTTTTTCCTTACCTGAGAACATACTTATTAATTGTAGAGAGAGGGGAAGGGAGGGAGATAGAGAGAAACACCTACATGAGAAACATCTGGTTGCTTCTCATAAATGCCACAACTTCGCCTGACTGCGCCCCGACTGGGAACCAAACCTGAAACCTGACCAGGAATCCAGCCCGTGAACTTTTGGTTTACTGAATGATAATCCAACCAACTGAGCCACACTGGCCAGGGCCAAAGTGGAGTTTTTGTGATAATTTACTTTCAACTAAGATCCTTATAGGAACTACATACTTTTATGGCTAGGTCTGTCAGGGTAGGTACTGGTGATGGTGTTGTTGCTACTAAAGGTATTAAGCTTTTCCTCCTCTCCAGCTGTAATTGACTGAAGATTTATTTTTGCTTTTGCACTTGAAGATTTGGTTGATAGTTTTGATACATATATTTTAAAGATAACCCTGTGATATAAAGTTCTGTGTACTACCTCAAAAAGATATTCCTAAGATTTCTCACCCCAAGGAGAAATTTGTTTATTTTTTCTTTTTATTGCAGTAATATGAGATGATAAATGTTAACTATACCTAATGTAGTAATTATTTCACAGTATATGTAAATCAAACCACATTAAGCTTATTCAGTATTCAGCAACCTATGTCAATTGTTTCTTAATAAAACTGGGGGGGGGGTATTTCTGATTATTTTCAGAAGCAGTCTTTAGATTGTTGTTCCTGACACTATAAAGATACAATTGGACAAATCCAAAATGTGGAAAATTCTACTAAGCAAATTACCCAATTTCTCCAACAAATTAACAACATTAAGTGAAAGAATTGGCTGGCTGGTAAGGACACAGTACCGCCTGGGCCTGGAAGATGCTGAGCCCTGCCCAAATAGCCCCAGCGTGTGATGTTGATATGCGAGCTCAGAGTGTGTCTTTGGGGACACTGGGGTTGGGAAGTTAAGCACCGTGTGTCTATTTGTTTAGGATCACTTTGACAATAACATCATTCCAATCATTGGAGAGTCTTTTATGACCAAAACTATGCCTTGTAGAAATGAACTTCATAAGCTCCTCATCTGGGATACTGCTGGTCAGGACCAGTTTCATTCATTGGCTCCCAAGTGCTACCATGGATCCGCAGCAGCTGTCGTAGTGTATGATATTACCAAACAGGACTCATTCCATGCCTTGGAGAAATGGTGAAAGAACTGAAAGAACACGGTCCAGAAAACACTGTAATAGCTACCGTGGGAAACAAAAGTAATCTCTCAGGTATTAGGGAGCTTCCCTTGAAGGATGCAGAGGAATATGCTGAATCCATAGGTGCCTGTCATGGTTGAAGCAAGTTCAAAAAATGCTACTAATGTTGAAAAGCTCTTTCAAGGAATCAGGCACCAGATCCCACCCTTGGACCCTCACGGAGATGGAAACAATGGAGCAATCAAACTTGGGAAGCGAACCACTCCAGCTAGCAGGTGGTGCTGCTGACTAGGGCCCATGGCCCATTGTGCTTGAAGAAGCCAGAGTCCCCTCCCAGTACATTGCTGAAGGACTCCCATTCTCAGTGGCCTGGCACCTCACTTAGAGAGAAGTGAGCACACTGGCTTGGCAAGCTGGGAGACCTGCAGGGAATGGGGCAGAAAATGTTCTTGGAAAAAGATTTCAGAAAACTTGAAAAATCTACCACCTAACCTTTCGTGCATCAAATACACACAGGAGAGATGTTAGATAATAAATATAGTTGAGTTTTTGTTAAAAACCTTAAAATATTCTGAATTTGTACAAATATCTTACTGGCTTATTATGTGTGTGAAATTCTAAAAATGGTGCTCCACTCTGATTTCCTGTGTTCCCTAGCCGAGTTCCAGTAATCTTCCACTGCATTGCCATTGTTCCATAGCCAGCCTTCGCTGAAAGGTTGACTTATTTTTCTTTAATTTACCTTGCAGTGGAGTATAATTGGATCATTGCTCAAGCTGTAGGCTTGAGTTGTTATAAAAGTGGAGAAAGATGTATTGGAAATTGTTGTCTACATCTCTGACTTTTACTTAATTAATATTTTTTAAAGTTTTGGTCACATATAAACAAACAAATCAAATCTGAGAAAAGGAAAAAGAATTAAAAAGGAGGAAAATATTATTGATTAGAAGAAACTTAAAATACACATGAAAGAAATACAATATTGTAGGTATTATTTGAATTCTGATTTGGACAAAGTAATAAACAATTGAACAAACTAATAACTAAATCTTAAAAAAATTTTAAAGCCATTGGTGAAAATTAAAAATGGACTTGATATTTAAGACATTTAAAAAACTTTGTGTGATAATGGTATTATTTTTTTTTAAAGATTTTATTTATTTATTTTTAGACAAAGGGGAAGGGAGGGAGAAGGAGAGGGAGAGAAACATCAGTGTATGGTTGCCCCCCACTGGGGACCTGGCCTGCAACCCAGGCATGTGCCCTGACTGGGAATCTAACTGGTGACCCTTTGGGTCACAGGCTGGCGCTCAATCCACTGAGCCAGATCAGCCAGGGTGATAATGGTATTTTTAAACAATTCTTATCTTCTAGAGATATATGTGTAAATTCATATGGGTATAACCATATGATATCTGAAATTTTCTTTGAAAGACTCCAGGAAACATAAATAAAATTTGAATTAATGAAAGAAGACTAGATAAAAGAAAAGTGACAAAATACTGGTAATTGTAGATGTGAAGTGACAGGTACAAGTTGATTTATCATACTCTTCTCTCATGTATATTTGAAAATTTTCACAATAAAAAGTAAATTAAAATTTTGTGCCTTTACATGTATATAATTATTTTAATATATTTTCATGAACTAATTTATTTATAGAAACATTTTTGTTCTTAAGCTTTAGATCTAAAAATGTGCCAGCAGAACATGGCTTTGGCTTTTAAGAAATAAAATTACC